>APFE031214857.1:15862-74661 GCA_000404065.3 Pinus taeda | reverse complement strand
AGTCTTCATGACCAAAGTTATTGCAAATAAAACATTCAACTTCATTTTCAAGAACCGAAAAGTTGTTATAGGTCCTTTTTGTAATCCCGGTCATACTTCTTTGTTTTTGAGCTTCCCTAGTCATGATTGTTTTATATGCAACACATTGAGCTGCTTTGTGACCAAGGTTATGGCAAGAAAAGCATTGTCCATTGAAGAAACTTCTGCGGTTATCGAATCTACACTGGCCACATGATTGTAATTTCTATTGATATCCATTCTTGAAGCAAATTGAGAAGATTTTACCTGTGGCTGGTTGTAGCTTTTGTTCACCCTTAAGACGGATTGTCCCTGGTTTACCTGATAGTCTTTGTTTGTTCTTGATGTAATTCGTCCCTACTTTACCTGGTGATCTCCATTGTGCTTTTGCTCATTTCTTCTTGCTACATCAAGATAACTCTTTGAGGTGGATGCTTGAGATGTTTCTCCATTATACCCTAGACTTGTCTTGTTTAGCGGAGAACGCTATACATTGATGATCTCATCCAGAGTTTTAGATCCTTTGACAAACTTAAGATTAATAGCCTTTGTTTTCTCAATTTCTTTTCTAAGGCCAACAATTTCACCTTTTAACTTTTCAAGAAATTTTTCCTTTTCATCAATTTGAAATTGTAGAGTATCAATGATCATATTCTTTTCTTCTATACATGTCTTGAGTCTAGAAATTTCTTTATAAAAGCTATCCACATCTATAGCATCCATGTAATCATCATCTTCAAAGGCCATCAAAAGTTTATAGTCATTACTTCGTTCATCTTCATCACTATTTGATAGACCATCACTGTCTTCATGAGTGTAGTAGCTCTTCTTATTTGCATTTTGTTTCTTGTTCCATCTAATAGGTTCCTTTCCCTTGTCGATCTTATCCTTATGAGGACATTTGGCAGCATAGTGACCTACTCTTCCAAAAGCAAAGCATTTGAAGGGCAACTTACCTTTGAACCGTCCAGTACCTCGTTGAAGATTTCTGACAAAATTTGATTCTTCTTCTTCTTCTGACCCATGTCTTGATTCATAGTACTCTCCTTTGCCTGAAGCCTTGAAGGTAGCTTCTCTCCTGTCAGATGGACCTCCTTTCCTCATTTCATAAGCAGTTAGAATTCCATGCAGTTGTGACATTTTAAGATGCTGTAGATTCTCCTTTTCTTCTATAGCAGAAACTTTAGATTCAAACCTAGGTGACAAAGATCTTAGAAATTTTTCAACCACAACAGCCTCTTTTATTTCTTCACCCAAATTTTTCACACAATTAACAATCTCATCCACACGAAGAAAATAGTTAGCCACACTTTCATCATTATACATCTTGAGATTTTCATACTGAATCCTGAGGGTTTGAAGTTTTGCACGTTTTACCTGATCATCTCCTTCATAGCTCAGAACAATCTTGTCCCATATTTCTTTTGCGGATTTATACTGGATAACTTTCACAAATTCTGATTGAGATAGACATCCTAGAAGAGTATTGAATGCCTTTGCATTTGTTTCATATTTCTTTTTCTCTGCTGGATCTGTAGGAGTAGCAGATGGAAAATTATACCCTGTTTCTATGATGTCCCAAACTTCTGTACCCAAAGATTGAAGATAGGCAGTAACTCTTACCTTCCAATATACGAAGTTTGTCCCATCAAAAATCGGTGGCCTGATCGATGCTTCCCTCTCATAGTTGCTCATGATGATGGATCTTCCTTCAAGCGATCAAGCTCCCTCCGAAGGACCTGCTCTGATACCAATTGTTGGAAATAATACTGAGAGGGGGGGGTGAATCAGTATTATCAAGTTCTTTTAATAAATCTTCCTTAATTACACTTTGAATTATTTTTGCATGTTAGTACCATAAAATAATGAGCATGAACAAAGAAAACAGATAGTCACACCAAAGAACACCAGATGTAAGGTGGAAACCCAATGTGGGTGAAAACCACCTGCTGCAATATGTCTCTATCTTCTTTCAAATTAGAAACTTCCTTTACAAAGGTTTTGTACTGGTGAAGTCCTTTACCAGTACGCAGGCTGGAACCTACAGAGAGCTACAACTCTCTCTCGTTTTCCAGTCTCTCCTGGAAGGGAGCTACAACCCCCTACTTCTTTTCTCTCAAGGACCACTTTTCATAAATTTTCAAACTGGATCCATAAACATCAAGAGATCATCAAGTACAAGTAAATCACCCAATCAACTGTAGTAACCAGATCAACAGTAACAGTAAACTAAACCCAGAACACCTTATCAACAGAAAAAAATTCAACCACCAAAAGATCTTAAGACAGATACACAATTTTTTCTTTCTCTGGTCTGCGTGTGTACGCACTTCTCCTTCTGCTTCCCTGTGTATACCCGCAAAGACCCTTCTGCCACACTGCATACCCACGCATCGTTTCTTCAATCACGCTGCATACTGTTACTACAGACACGCACCCACAGATACTATCGCACCGCGTACTGCTACTGTAGCCATGCACCGACAGATGCTATCGCGCTGCGTACCTACGCACTTGCGGCTTCCGAAGCGCTGCATACTTTCCTTGTGCCTATGCACCTGAACCTCTGTCGCGCTGTGTACCCACGCACTTCGCCTTCTTCTACTCTGCGTACCCATGCACTTATCCTTCTTCTTCTCTGTGTACCCACGCACTGCGCCTTCTTCTGCTCTGCGTGCCCATGCACTTGCACCGTTAATCACCTGCGTCCCTCTGATTAGGGCCGAAATGGCTGTCTCCTAGTGTGCCACCAATAGTCAGATGCTCAGATCTGATCATGCGCTCGAGAGATCACCCTTCATAGATTCGCTTTTAACTTCACTGAAACAATAACCCAATATTTCCGATCTTAAGATATTCAATTTGCAAAGATACATAGCCAAGTGATCTCCTTTGCTTTATATAGGAAAGCTCTTCCTAAAATCATGGATCAATACCATAGATAACGAATACAAGGGGCCCAAAAACATGGGGCTCAATAATAATAATAATATAAAGCAATACCACGGGCCAAAACCATAGAATCAAGAACGGCGGGCTAAATACCACGAGCCAAACATAAGAAACCCCACGTGAGCGCGCTTTACTGCCTTGTGCACTGGGGTCCGCACCTTCTGAATGGGTAACCTGCGGGTATGACCGCACCTCCTATATGGGTAACCTACGGGTCCGCACCTTTTGAACCATTCACCTGTGAGCCTCTTAATTTCCATCATTTTGAGAGCCTGAACAGACCATTGCTACTTGAGAGAGTTGCCATCAAGTACAACACCTGTATCATAGAGCCATACCAGAATCATAATGCCAACAAACCCATCATCGATGACACCATGTATGTGATGAGGGTAAAGTCCATTTCAAACTGAGAGGCTAATGCCTCACCTTTCGATCCTTTCGAGGATCGCTTCTTGGACTTCTTCGATGGGAAATTAGTCACATAATCTCCCATCTTGTGACAATTAAAGCATCTCACTTTAGACATGTCACCCTTCTTTCCTCCATGATAAGAATTCGATTAGGAATGGGAAACCATCCCCTTCCCTTTCCTTTCCTTACTTGCTAAGGCCATATTTTCTTCATCATCATTCTGGAATGAAGAACCATCTTGTGTGCTCCTCCTAATATCCTCCTGCATGAGATCCCACCACAGTCGTTCCCAATCCGGTAGTTTCTCCCTTCCATTCATAGAGTCCTGGTAGCTATTCCAACTCTTTGGAAGGCCAAGGAGAGTGAGGCTCACCATATCATCATCGACAATAGTTATTCCCACACTGTCAAGCTCATCTCTGCAAGTGGTGAGCTTGTTCAGATATGTGGAAATAGTATCACCCTTCTCCATCTTGATTCTTTGAAGCTTATTCTTGAGCACCAATTTCCTCTGGTCGCTACTATTTTGGTAGAGGTCCTTCACTGTCTTCCACATTGAAAATGGAGTATCCTTCCCTTGGAGATGCGAGAAAATATGGTCTCAAAGTCCCTCAAGGATGATCTATCTCGCCTTCGCCACACACTTCTTCCACTCAGCCAATTGTTGTGCATTAGTTGAAGCTGGCTTTGGGATTTCTTGATCAATGAATTCCTTCAAGCCATTGTCTTCTAATATAGCCTCCATTCTATCTTTCCATGCTATGTAATTCAAGTTACCTTCCAAGGCATACTCGAGTCTCAAGCCATAGAACGCCATTGGCCAACCTTGAAGTATGATAAGAATTCGATTTGCACCTGCAACCTTGAAATTAAAAGTTTGAATTATCTTCTTAGTATATTGTTCACAGCTCTGTTACCATGTAGAAAATTGCTACAAATCCAGATCTGATACCATGTAGAAAATCTGACTGTAGGTTAGCCTGATAATGCAATATAAATCAAAGAAAAATAATATAATCTACTTCTACTATCAATTTGCGGAAGCTTAAAGGTTGATCTAAACAATATAACCATAATAATAAGAAATCAATTGCGCAATACACATGAAAATACTTTGGGGAAAGCCTCAGCTAAAAACCCCACTATCTGTATTATCATACAAGGTGGAAATACATAGGAATTATACAAATCCTTAGCTCTTATAGCTAGCTAGATCTCAGTACAATCCTCACAAATGCTCACAGGAAATCTTTGCTACTCTCTAGCCTTCCTCTCTACCCTCCAAGATCCTATTTCATTGTGTTGTTCCTATGGGATGTTTCTCCTTCAACCAAGTGGAACATTGAACTCACACATTGTCAGAACTGTGCAATCCTCAAGGAATGATTCCTTGACTGTATGCATGAGTTTTCCTTATAGGAAAACACATGCAACTGATATTACATTGTCCTTGTCTTTAATATCAAATGGGTCTTTCTCAAAATAGACATGCATGAGTTTTTGTTGAGGGAATCTTCAGTTAACTAGAGTACACTAGTTGAGAGAATGCATGCATCAATTGACTGTTAACTCTCTATTAGTTCCTCAAACAGTTTGGAACTTATTTAACTGGACTTAACTCAGTTAACTGAGTTAGCTACGTACAACTCAAATATAACTCTATCTTATCTCCTTAATTTAAGGCTTATCTCCTTAATTTAAGGGAGAACTCTTGCATGACTTTAGAACTTCTCCAAATAATTAAGTCAAAATAACTTAATTAATTATTTCCAAGTAGTTGTTAAGACTAAATTTGATTTTAGTTCACAATTTAAGTCAAGGAAATATTAAATTGGAATATTCTTATTGCCACATTTCAACATACCCCTCCTAACTCCATCTAAGTTCAATTGTGGCATGCCTCGGGTGAGACTCCTTTCCCTCCCAGTAAGGTGAAAATGTCGGCGTTGTCCTTGACTACAACAGAGATTTTTTGGCCCTATGAGCTTGAACCTAGGGCCTCTTCCCTATTTTCATTTTTTTGCCAACATATGGTTCTATTCTTGGGACTTGAAACGAAAAATAGAGGACTACCCCAAGTTGGTCGTAAGATTGGAAGTGTGAAACAGGCAAAGGGGAGCTAACTTGATCAATGCAGAACTGAGAGCTACTGAAATAATCCCTCTATCTATGGGTAGAGAGAACCAAGAAAAGGGGAGCTAAGTTGATCAATGCAAAATAGAGAGCTACTAAAATAATCCCTCTATCTAACATAAATATAGTAACTAGAGGAGGAAAGAACACGACGGCTAATCACAGTGTATCAGAGAAACCATTGGTTGTTTAAGTAGCTTCCCCAAAACAATCATAGGACCTAGGAAATAAAAAATGATACTATCAGGAGGCAACAAAAATGTTTGAAAATTGGGAGGAACCCCAAAAGGGCAAGGTACCAAATTTAGCAAAGCCCACCATATCCTACCTAATTGAAGAATGGTTCAAATTGTTCTTGCAGATTGTCGACAATGATTAGATGTTAGGAGAGATATGGAGGAGTTTGAAAGTAGTTCTTCTAGAAGGAGAAATGGGGGAAGGAGTAATCTCAACAAATATGCCAGAAAAGAATATGAGGAGAATCTGAAGAAACAAAAAATGAAAAGGCAGGGAGTTTCGAATTGACGCACAAGTGGCAGGGTTCGAGATCAAAGACACAATGTTGAACCTAGGTTCAGCCGTTAACATTTTTCCTACGAAAACATGGGAGGCACTAGGAAAACCATAGTTGAAGTATTCACCAATCCAATTGTAGATGGCCAACCAATACTGCATTCTGCCCATTTGGAAGCTAGAAGAGGTGGAAGTAGATGTTGCAGGTGTGAAAACACATGCATACTTTGAGGTAATAGACATAATGGGGGACAAAGATCCTTAATCAGCACTACTCGACATCGACTCGACTTATGAGAATTACACTGTCATCGATCTCAAGAAGGATTTGATGATCTTTGAAGTAGACGGAATGTGGGTAATATAGCCATTGGATCCATAGCAAGGAACAAGATTCATGGAACTAGTAGATAACCGGGATGAACCTGGAACACTAGACCAACTATACTGATTAACAATTGGAATGAGGGAATTTTACATTAATCCCATGGCAGAGGGGTTAGTCAGCTAGAGGAGTAGATAGAGCTCAGAGGCGGGCTTTGAGGTTCTGTGGGATGCTTGGCAACAAGAAGGATACAAAGTTAATAAAAGACGTTGCACTAGAATATGTCACATCGACTGGATTGGGACAGAGGTAAGTGATTATCCTAATTTCCATGGCATAGACTCGGTAGACGTATTTTTAAGTAAAGTTGATATAACCATAAGGGAAAGCCACAAGGTACCGTTTCTGGACATTGCACTGCAAGCAACCCTAGCATGGTGGTGGGGATCTCACCACAACACCCTTCATGATTGGGACAAGGTCAAGTGGCCCATGAGAGAAAGGTTCAAGCAGGAAGGGAACCCACATTGAGAAAGTGTAAAATACAATGGGGACTCTGATCCCCGGCAACACCTTGAACGTTGTACAGATAGATAGATGGAGCAAGGAACATATCACAAAGGAGCTATGGTACACATGTTTGTACACACCTTGGGTACAGTCCCGCAGGCTTGGTATATACAAGAAGAAATTTAAAGACAAAGTGGGAACTATGATACATTGGCCAAACAATTCCATAGCAGTTTTTCTTTCAAAGACGGTGACATATGGCTAACCAAGGCTCTGTATTTCATCAAAAATATACTCTTCACCTCAAGACAGTTATGGGAAGGATGCATTGATGAAATGTTCCTACAATACTTTTATGAGTCAAGGTACCCAGAGTCCATGGCTTGTTGGATGGTGAGCACAGAACCAGAGGAGGATGATTTAGAGGTATTTAGGCACTTGACGTTTCAAGAGACTAAAGGAGAAAGGGATATTCAAGAGGGATAGGTAATAGATGCTCCCCACCTACTCCTATTTGAAACTCTAGAAACATAACATTGGGACAGAGGATAAGCCAAATATGGAATCTATAGGGGATTACTGGAATGAGCACATGAATAAGAAAAATTTTGATCTGTTGTGCAAGTGTGAGGACTTATTCCCAGCTTCAGTCACAGAGTTAAAAGGAATCAAAGGAGATATCAACGAAATGAAAATTGTGTTAAAGCTGGATTCCAAGCATGTTAAGCATAGACCATATAGGCTGAACCCAAGAGTAAAATAAAAATTCAAGAAGGAGATAGATAAAATGATGGAGGCAAGGCTCATCTTTCGAGTATATGAAGCCAAATGGATCAGGAAAATAGTGATCTAGAACAAGAAGCATGCCACAGAGATAAGGGTCTGTGTAAACTACCATGGCCTCAACAATGCTTATGTCCATGACCCATTCCCCATGCCTTTCAGTCATGAGGTCTTGGATAATGTTGCATGGAATGAGGCCTACTCCTTCATAGATGGGTTCTCAAGGTACCATCAGGTCTGCATAGCAGAGGAGGACAATAAGAAAACAACATTCACCACAAAATGGGGCTCATACGCATATCACATCATGGATTTTGGCCTAAAGAATGCACCTATTATGTTCTCCCGAATTGTTATCGTTGCATTCATAGACTACATTCACAAGTTCTTGGAGGTATACATGGATTATTGGACAGTTTATAGCTTATTGAAGAAGCATGCCATCTTACTTAGAGTAATTTTCGATCGATGTAGACAACTACAAATATCCATAAACCTTAAGAAGTGGATCTTTCCAGTTCTGTTTGGTACATTGCTAAGCCATATTGTTTGAAAAGACGGTGTTTGTGTGGACCCCACAAAGATTGTGACAATTATGAATATGGATCTGTCGACCAATGTGAAGTAGTTGTGATTGGTGATGGGCCACATAGGATATTATCACTGATTCATCTACAACTATGCATCCATAACTGCTCCCATGGAGAAGCTGCTCAAGAAGATGAAAACATTCAATTTGACAGAGACATGTCAAACAACATTAAACATCCTCAAGGAAAAGTTGGTAAGCCCGCCCATCTTAATTTACCCAAACTGGAACATGAAATTCCACATACATATCAATGCATTAGGCATTACACTAGGGGAAGTGTTGGCACAACCAGGGGAAGGGAACTTGGTCATCCAATCTACTTTTCAAGTAGGAAGTTGTAAACTGTAGAAAAGAACTATACCATGACCGAGAGAGAGGCACTAGCCATGGTATGCTCCTTGCAAACGTTTCAAGACTATTTACTTGGAGCTCGATTCAAATTCTTTATAGATCACCCAACATTAAAATACTTGGTCAACAAGCCAATCATAGAGGGAAGAATCTACAGGTGGAAACTATTGTTTCGAGACTTTACATTCAAAGTTATCATTAAACCAGGTCAGTTGACTGTGGGATGGATCATCTCTCTAGACTGGAGTTAGGGAGAGTGGGGGCTCCCTATATAATCAACAATCAGACTCTAATTTATTCCACATAGAAGCAGTTCTTGATTACTTGGAGAAAATCACAACTTTTCTAGCCACAGGGAAATGTCTGGAGGGACATACGACAATGCAATAGAGACAGATGATGGTGTGAGTAGCTGACTATAAACTAATCACATGGCATTTATATAAGTTGGGCCTAGATCAAATCTTGTTACAATGTATCCTCCAACATGAATGACAAGATTTGCTATGGGAGTGCCACTTTTGAGTTGCAAGAGGGCATATTAGGGGAAAAACAATGGTGAGGAAGGCCTTGCAAATAGATTTATGGTGGCCTACACCCTACAAGGACACAAAAGAATACGTGAAAGGTTGTGATGTGTGTCCATTAGGGGAATTTTGAGGTCTAAAATGGGCCTCTTAAGAAAAATGTATAACCAAAATAAACTTTACAACAACCAATAGTACTCAAGATGATGATGTCAACCATGGGGGATGATTCACCATTTTTGGAGTAAAAAAGTGAAAAGATTAAAAAATAATAAAATAATAAAACTACTTTTTCAACTTCTATTTTCAAATTATCTCCCTAAGGTTTTACTCAAATTTCGAGTGGGACTACTTGTTGGATGAAAAATTTAATTCCTCATCCAAGGCATACCCATGTTGGATACTTTCGATGGACCCTGCTACACGAAAAATGAGAAATACAAGAAAAACGTGTTTGCAATCATGTTTTTTTCATGTATTTCTCATTTTTTGTGTAGTAGGGTCCATCGAAAGTATTCAACATGGGTACACCTTCGATGATGAATCAAATTCTACATCCAGTGAGTGATGTTTCTCAAAACTTGAGTAAACCCATAAGGAGATAAGTTGAAAATATGAGTTAAAAAAAAAAAAAACAAATCTCTTTTCCTTCTTAAATTTGATGATGTAATATAATATTATTTTATTATTTCCACTATTATTTTAAAATTTCCTTACGAGGCCCATTTTAGACCTCAAAAATCACCTAATGAGAGATTTGGAAAACCATCACATGAAGATGAATTACCACTATAGCCGGTACGTACAGTGAAGATCTTTGAGAAGTGGACAGTTGATTTTATCACGCCGATCAATCCACCAATATGTCATCCTCACGCATGATATATCATCACAACTGCCGAATATATCTAGCGATGGGAAGAGGCAGCCACCAGTGAAATATTGTACAGCAAACACAACAAGGAGGTTCATCTTTGGAAACATCCTATCCAAGTTCGGATGCCCAAAACGTCTAACAAGTGACTAAGGGACTCATTTTATAAATGAGATAGTTGCGTCACTATTGTAGAGCTTCCTATTCCAACATCATAAGAGCAACCCATACTACACATAGGCTAATGGGATGGTTGAAGAATTCAACAAGATACTAGAGAAGCGACTAACAGAGATATGTTTGGCAAGTTGAGACGATTAGGATGAGTGTGTACGAGCCATGCTATGGGCGTACTAAATAATAGTCAAGTGTGCACACAAGAAAACACCATTCCAGCTGGTATATCGATGGGAAGCCATGGTACCCGCTAAATTTGTAGTACCGAGCATCTTCATTTCCCAAGCTACAAAGGTGACAGGTGATACATCGCTACAGAAGCAGTTGGAGGAATTGATGGAATTAGATGAAGCCATATTTCTGGAGGAATTCCACCAGTCTGTCGAGCAAGCAAGGTATAAAGCATGGCATGACAGATACATTAAGAGAAAATCGTTCAGAGTTGGAGGACAAGTTTTATTATAAGACAACAAATTTCAAAAGTTCCCGAGTAACTTGCAGATGCATTGGCTTGGTCCATTCATAGTCACGGAAATCAGGGATTCCTGAGTGGTGAAACTTACAAAACTAGATGGTATATTGATACTAGGATGGGTGAATGGTGTAGGCATAAATCCTCTCCACCAGCACAACACCCAATCTTCAAATTGATGAAGTCTCTGAAAAGGGACTGTAGGTAGGTTTAGATTCAGTAAGAATAATACAGTCAAGTAGTTAGTCCATTTAAGTTTCATTTTCTTTATTTTCCATACAATAACCTTGTGTGTCAGTTCAGTTGCGGTATCTATGTTGCCTCATCGAAACGAGCTATGGTTGGGGAAGTCAGTCACACATTACACATGTCTAATCCACTGTACTCAAATTTGTTTTCATAATAAATAGGCAATAATACCCCTATTAGGTAAATTTCCATAAAATATTTTCTCGTTATGGAAAGACTAAACTAGTAAACTCATCATCACAGTCATCTTATTACCCATCTGCTCCACTCTGTACATTTCCCGTCATGCATCATCCAATTCAAGTACAACTCAGCTAGAGGCTAGTTAACACGATCGAGTATTCATAGGGAAAGTTACCATAGTAATTACTTAGTGAGTGTAGTAAAAAATGTCGTGTCGAGGCTGGTCTACTTAATTTACATGGCTATGCAGGAATTTTTAGAAGTTCAAATTCAGGTGATAAAATTCTTCAAGTCTTGGTTCGAAAATTAGCAATGTCTCTTAAGCACTAGCTATTGGCCTCCTGTAACTATTGTATATAAACAACACATAAGTATGAAGAAGATAATATTAGTTCTAGAAATAAAATTAGATGACCAAATTATGGTTATAGAATCATTGTATGGTAAATATGATAAGGCCACACTGGTAGACAATCATCTTTCAGATTATTTCCAGTTTCTAGCACTCAAGCAAGAGGTATATAGAGAGGAAGTGCCAAAGGGTGATGGCACAATGGCGACAAAGATCAAAGGAACATTTCGATCACTTTAGTGGTCGACTTTGATCAACATGAGGAGTTTGCTAGTTTTAAGGATGTATTTTGCTGCAATGCAATGTACTAAACTTCTGGTGAGCAGGATGCATGGTGGCTCGCTTTGGTTAGGTAAGGAATATCCGATTCATGTGGAAGACATTCAATGGCTCACTGGACTCTCACCAACAAGAGATGCAGTCTCAACAGTGTTCTAGACTGGGTCAAATTGAGCTAAGAAAGAGGGGGATAATGATTATTACACCAATTATAACACCAAGCACCGTGGCAAGGGTAACCAAATAGATTTATCAATGAGGACCACAAAAAATTCACCTGCTACATCATTTTAGGGAAGGTAATGAGACACTTCTCCAAAAATGAGTACACGTTAGACACCATATCAGTTGTGGAGCACTGTTGCAAAGGATGTTTTCTCAACTAATCGACATTTCTGTTGAATGAATTATTTGAAGCTTGCAAAGATGTATACAGAAGTAGCACATATTTAATTTTCAGGTATTTGATTATGACTTTTGCAATGTGTAAATGGTGCTCGCTAGGATGGAGGAACCTCGTAGAGATCACATATGAGCAACCATTGGTGCTTAGATACACACCATGGAGGATTTCTAGGGACCCAGCAACAAAGAGATCAACAAGACATGCTTTAAGGACTGGTGTTACCGGGAATAGTGTCCACTCAGAGCTGCTATTCCCACTAAGACTGGTAGCTATCTTAGAAACAAACAAGTAAAGACTACTTTCATTTTCCTTTATGAAAATAGATAAGAGTGGAACAAAGGACACCAACCTTAGTCTTGCACTTGGTTCCTTACTTGATTCCTCTCCTTCCTGATAGATCTTTGCCGCTTCTTCTTCATCTACCCAGCTTCAAAGAGAATCTGTGGAATCAAAGCAACATACTACTATTGAAGAACAGAGATCTATATTCATAAATAACACATGACCAGATATGTGTTAACCATAAAAATGCATATATAATCAAACATACAAGAATATGGAGGAAAACTTGAATAGCTTTATTAATATCAAGAAACACAAGAGGATTACAACCAATAGTTTTGACCCAGCATCATCCTCCAGCAAGAAAGCCCTTCTTCACCTCAAGTAAAGCTTAGATCACCCAACACTATGAAGTTTCACCAGAAAACCAACAACACTTCTCTACAAGATAAAAGTTTCCAGCCTCTGGATCTCTGTGATGAGGGATCCATATATAGATGATTGTAGGGGGGTGAGTCATCTTCTGGGGTTTAGATTAGTGTCCTCTCTCTGATAGTTCTTGATTCCACTTGGAGACTGATGATCTCTTACTCATCCCTGGTCAAAAATAGAGAGGCAAGTGTCAGAGGGGAAGCTTCTAGAATATTCCATGATCTTCCACCTCGCAAACTGTCTCTGCCATTTATCCCTTCTCACCCATCGCACCCTACAGAGGGGCCATTTAGTATGCATCACACCCTTTACACTGGGAAGGTGATATGCATCGCACCCTTTGCACTGGGTATTCAGTATGGTCCAGTTTTGACCATTTTTGAGCAGTTTTTGTGGAGAACTTCTGGGAGATGATGTAATAAGCTGACCTTGTTCCTTTAGGTAGTGAAGCAACACTTTTAGGGACTTAGGAGCCCTCAGTTTATGGACATTTATGATTGGGGTTGAAGTGCCCAAAAATGTCTATAACACACATAATCATTTCATATGCAGGTGACTGGGAGAGGCAGCAAGGTTGTGAAGGGGGACGATGGATTTGGGCACTACTGATGAAAATTGTGCAAGAGTCACTAAGTGATGGAGATGGGTAATCTGAGACGACAGTGACTGTCTGTGAGGTCTGGCTTAGCTGGGAGGTAAAATTGTGCAAATTTTGGGAGGGACAGTCTAGGCTGCTGGAAGGCAAGACAGGCATTCTCTATGCATTTTTCAGAACAAACAGGCAGCAGGGCTAGACAACCAAATTTGTGCAATTTTCCAGAGGAACAGGTCGGGCTGCATGAAGGTTCAGCAGGTAGGGATTGCATAGTTTTTTGGGGGAACTGCCTAGGATATTGGTAGCCAAAACTATGCAATTCCCAGAGGGAACTTCAAGTTGGCTACTGGGTCACTGGTAGCCAAAACTGCGGAATTCCCAAAGGGAACTTCCAGTTGGCTACTAGATTTTTTGGCCACAGAAACAACGCAAATCCTGGAGGGAATTGGAATTCTGTTGCTAGGGGTTGCTGGCAAGGAAAATTGCACTGAGGGCGATAAGTTAGCCTCCTGGTCATCTCTACACAATTTCTGAGCTAATCTGACTGATGGGTAGCAGAAGGCCTACTCATGAACACTACGCAATTTTTGAGATGAACAGGTGGTCGACTGTCAGGATGACTGACTCAGAAAACTCTACAATTTTCTGAGGGAGATAGGGACGAGCACTTGGTGTCTATCCGGCCTATCTACGTAATCCCCCTAGTCAGTTGAGAGGGTGAATTCATTGGCATTTGCGCAATTTTTTATGGGATTCAGTCTCAAGGTGACTGCCGAGTCTGACTATCTGGTTGGCCAGCATGAGATTTAATTGAATTGCTTATGGGTAGTGCAGCTTGAAAAGACTAGCTTGTTTCTTCTACACTGTTCTAGTTGACAGTCGATCGAGTCGATAGCAGGGTAATGGTCTAGCTGTCAAAGGGGAGTCTAGTCATCAGAACTTTATCAAAACTCACTATGTGTGTGAACAATCGAAAGATGCATAGGTGATCATACGAACACACACTCACATGACTTGACGACGGAATGACCAAACCGCCAGACACACATGTTCAACATGACTGACCGATTGTGTGAGTGACAAGCGCACACTCGTGATTAATCATTCATTGTTTGAGATGAAGCTTGAGCGATATTGAATGTGACTCTGTGTGTGAGTGCAATAGATTCTTTCATAGTGAGCACAAAAAGCACATACGAAGCGAAGACTTTGAGCATAAGCAGAACATGGTCACAAGCATGACCTAGACATCAACATGCAGAGACTTGAATGCAATGAACAAGCAAGGTGGATGTAAATACTCACATGAGCTCATGGATTGAACCCAAGTGTGTGCAGTCATCAAGTGAAACTCTTCAAGGGAGGCTCTGAAATTGATGCAGGCCAAAATTTTGGAGGGTGGTTGTAGCTGCTACAACACTTGGCGAAACACTAGTAGAACTCCAACTTCTCTTTTTTAGTTCATTGCTAGCATAGGACCTTGTTCTTTCGGGGAGTATTGAATCGATGTGAAGGTTACCTCGATTTCCCCACTTACCCCATGGACATACATGGTTCACCCCTTTCGACTCATTCAAACACAATCAAAAGTTCCACTTTAGATCCCAGTGTTTTGAATCTGGGAAGGGTAGTTTAGCTCGCGAGTTGAAGATTTTCAGAGTTTAAGTTTTCATCTATGGTGTTTCTCCACTACTAGCAGGCCTGGATGGTACCCTGGTGGAGTCACACAGAAACACATACATTTCTCCACTACCAGCGAGCCTAGTCAGTACCCTGGTGGAGTTAAATGCTTCACCTCTCTGCATAGGAAGCCTTTCTCTTCTTTCGCCTTTGTATTTTTCTAGAGGATTGTGCATAGGAACTTATTTATTTTTGGGGTGGAAGAGGTATCCTGACTTATTGAGAGCAGAATAGGTTGTTCCTTCAGAGAAGCATGCAAAACCTCTGACATAGGTTTAGTCATTTAGATTTTCCCCTTCTCTGTTTCTACTAGTTGGATGATCTTGAACACACAGAGTAGAAGGCTGAGTATAGACATGGGGCTTCCTAGTGTGGACACAGGTTCATGGTTGGAGTGAAACTTCCCTTGCAGATGGTTCATATTTTCTGTCAGGACTTCATCGGCCAAAGTTACAACCAAGCACAAAGAAGTCGAACACAAGATTGGCCAAGTGTTGCAGTGTCGTGAGTTACCTCAAATTTCATCCACATACTCTATTCAAAAGCCAGGATGTAGTAGTTGGCAGCACTTATTTCCTGAAACAAAAATAGTAATATATCAAACAAACAAAATGAGCGTGAACAAAAATAGTAAGAAAAATCAAACAAATCAAAAGAAAAGATAATAAGCAAAACAAACCAAATGAAACAACAAGCAGCAAGAATACTATGTACATGGCATGGATGCAGCCCAACCTACTGAAAATAATGCTTGAGATCTTGGCCATTGGTAGGAAGATTGTCAATCCTCCTGCCCAGTGATTGCAAATGATACGTGTGTGGGCCAAGCCTCTCGTCGACTAGTGCAAGTCCATCGAGCTCTGCTACTGGAACCTGGTGGCACTCCAGAAGACCTTCAAGTGAAGACAACACCACTATTTTAGGTACTGTGTGCAACATGGGCTTGGATGATGGCACGGGGTAGTTGTTTTTATTTTGGGAGGGGTTCAATTTTTTGAAGTCAATGCGTAAGCAGATTTTCCCTGATTTCTTACGCATAGGATTTAAATTAGAAAACCAAGTATCATGACAAACTTTGTAAGTAATCCAAACACTTGAAATGTTAGTCAATATTTTTTGTGAAAGGAGTGCACACGACATGTATGTGTTACATGTTCTTTGTTGCAATGGCTTGTCTCCTCCTTTACCTGGAATCCCATGTTGGACTGCTCACGTGTAGTGTGTACTCAAGTCATCATCTACTTGTGCAGACCCATTTGTAGTGTTGGTATTTCATGTGTTTATCATGAGTGATTCATAATCAGCATCATTTTTTGTGCCTTCGAACGTCAAAAGGCTCAAAATCATGCATTTTTCATTTTTTTGGATGACTGAGATACACTCTGTCCTTGAGCCATCATGTGTTCCAGATTTGTAAAGACTCATGGCCCAAACCTTGTCTTTATATGGACCATTTGGCGTGTTGGTACTGTTGTTACTACCGTTGTTGCTACCACTGCTATTATAGGAGCAACAAACTGTATAGGTTTCATTATCATCAGTTGGGCGAGGAAGGAGTCCCAACTACTTGTCTGATGAGGTTGGAGCTGGCCATGCAAGATAACACTCCAATGTCTTTTCAAGGAGGTAGTTGTCAAACATGAGTTCTACGAAGGCCAATGGTTAATTCTCATTGTTAAGGGGAGTGACATTGTGTTTCATATACCTCTCAAATAACACCCAGATTTGGTTGCATCTGCCCTTGTACAGAAGCCACATGTGAGACCAGTCTGTAGCAAAATATCCATCTAGGTTGCTAGACCAGTCTCTACTGAGTAGCAGGCCATATCCTTCCGGTATGTCCAAACAACTATGTTGATGCATTGGTGGACTCAACTGTCATGGGATAGTTGGATGATGACATCTCGGAGTTCACCAATGGTTGGTACTGAGGTTCTTTCAAGTTGGATGATTCTCATGGATGTTTCGCTCCATCATGCATTGATATTCTTAACAATGGAGAGTGGCATGACGTTGGTTGTCGTGCCAAAATCAACCAAGCATTTGTGAACATTGTAGTTGAAATCTTCAAATGAAAGCAGGAATGGGGGGCAACCTAAGTTTGCTTCTTCCATCAGGAGTGTATTGAGCACAGTAGATAGTGATCTGGGAGGTGTGCATGCTCCCTTGCTGGTAGATGTTGCGTTGTCCGATGTTGTTTGTCCCAACGCACGCAACGGGATATCTTGTTGACTCTATACTTTGGCTAACTTGAAAAAATTGATGTTCGCCTGAGTTTTCTTCATGTCATCGACTATGTTTTAGAGGTGTTTGGGGTGGAATGGATGTTCGTGCTATCCGACAGACTGTTCTACAACTTGCTACTCTTGGATGTACTCTTATCCACCATTGTCTTCCTAGACATGCTTTTTTTTTATTGCTTTGAGACAGCCAGTGGATTGGCCTTCTTTATCAGCTGTCTCACTTTATCTTGCATTTCCCCATTGAGTGTAGGGGGAGCTCCTTTACTCCTAATGTTGTAACGATCATTTTACTTTTGGGGTTTCTTCTTGGTCTTCGTCTTTGAGATTACTTGTGCACTTATATGCGTTCACCACATGCCTAGAACTTGGTGTTTCATCAGGTGCAACCTCTTCGCTATCATCAGTGTCTTCCATCTACTCCTGTATATTGCCTTCCGCATTGAGTGTATGGATGTAGACAGAGGTAACGACTCACTTCCAATATGAACAAGATTTCTCGGGGTGGAACTCTTCGTGGAAGGAACATAAATTAGGACTAGTGCACTGATCGAGTTGGAACACACGTTTCTGCACAAATTTGGAAGCGAACTGATTGTTTCTTGCTAAGCCGATTTATGAGCTATTTTCTTGTCTCTATCTAGGTGGATAGCTGCTTGTGAATGTGTCCGTTTTTTGTTGCCTGAGTCAAGACATTTCGGTGGTCAATTTCTTGACAAGGCGAGTGAGGGTCTCAACATCAGTTGCTTCCTTGTCTCTACCCTTGCTCATCCTTTCTTGCGGCTTTCTTCTCGCATCCTTGGAGTCTTCCTTTGATTCGTCATCCTTCATTAATCCAATTTTGCACAAGTCCTTTTAAATGGAAATATCCTCTTCGCAACTTTCTAAAAGTGTTTGCTTCGCAGCTCGCTTGACGAATTTCACAATGGTGGTTGGTAGTGCAGACGTGTAATAGTGAATAGTGATGGAGTCATGAGGTTTAGTGTCTGTTGAAAATTTGTTCAAAATACACATAAAACTCTAATTGAAGTCCTTCACTTTATCTTTTCCCTCCATCCTGAGGCTTCCCAATTCCTTGAGCAGCATGGTTGGGGTCTTGTCATCAGCAAACTTTTCAAGGAACATACATTTAAAAGAACCCCAGTTGTGTATGGATTTAGGTGGAAGGTTGTGATACCAAGCAGTTGCGTATTCTTTCAAGGTACATGGTAATAGTCTACATGCTACATCGTCATAACTTACCTCAAGGGTCTGCAATTGTAGGTAGAAGTTGTCTAAGTGGTCTTCTGCCTTCACCGCGTTGTCAGGGTTGAACTTGATGTTCATTCTCTCCGCTTGCTTCGGTATCATGTGCAGAACAACCAGGAGAGCCAATGGTCCCTGAGTCATCCATTCAATATTTGGGTCAGACATCTCTTCATCTTCTTCATCTTCTTCCTCTCCTTTGGGGTCTGATGGTTCTGGATCTAAGTCTGTTGGTTCATCTCCACCTCCACCTCCTTCGTTGCCTTCCCCTCTGCCTTCTATACCACAGTTCAATCCCAAGATCACAAGAGTTCCTTGTTCATCTTCAAGGAAGGTTGGAGGTTCCTCTCCATATTCAATAGCTTCCTCTAGACCTTCAAGCATGGCAAGGACTACTTCTTCCACCGATGATACAACAACTCCAGTGGGAGTGGCTTTTGGCTTCCTAGATGTGTGTGGAAGATGTTGTACGCCTGGGATTAGTCTGACTAATTTCACGAACTAGCGAGTGATGGAACGAACGGAGCAAAGGTGTTGATATGAAATCTTGTGTTCAATTCTGGGAGGTGAGGAGTAATGTTAGGCAGCGGATCCCCCCATAGTATGTTTTTGGGGCTTGAAGCCCGAATTTTGGTCAAGTGCAATGTAAAAACCCCGCGAAATGTGGGCGCGGAGCGCGAGAGTCTAGGGTTGTCTTCCCTAAAATAATGTAATTTAATATATGGTATGTCAGCCTACCCATGGTTCGCGGACCATGGGATTGTATAAATAGAGCAAGGCTCTAAGTGAAAAGTAACTCTTAGTTTTGGAGAAGTAATATGTTCTTTTGGATGGTGAATTAAGCTCTGAGTCTATAAGTCTGAGTCTTGGGTTGTAGTAGTAGGAAGAGGCTCTGCAGCTATGTGCGTAGAGGCCTGATAGAGTCAGCAGCTGTGTGCGCAGACCCTTGCAGCTGAGTTTGCAGGCAGGGTTGGGATTGTACTTGAACAGACGATTAATAAAAGATAAGTTGATTCTGAAATACTGTGTGTTTATGCTTCTGTGATATTTATGCATCTCTTTACAGTTCTATGATTGCGCACACTTTTTATGATTGTTGAATGATTAATGGTAATATTGGGCCCACATAATTAAGCTAAGATCTATAATAATAGCGCAGTAAGGATAAAGGATCTAGCCAACACCTCTTTGCGCTCTTTACAGAGCTACGTGGAAGCAATCGCACAAGCTATGAAGGACAAATGGCTGTGCGGAGTAGCGCAAGCACGCGGGTTCAGTTTGCAAACTTCCTAGACTTCATCAAGACATCCCTAGGGTGCAGAAACCTGGTTCCAACACCCTCCCATACTACCCCAGGTGAGACCTCAGCTTGTGCACCACGGGCTATTGCCGAAAGGGCCAGTAGTTTTGGGATTTGTTTGGCTAAATCACTTATGAACCTGGGTCAGGCCCCAACAAGCCAACAAATGGTTCTGTTGCTAGGACTGGGATCTGCCTAAGGTATGTCTAATGTTGTGCCACTAGAACCCAATAAAGAAGGAAATTGAAGAGTGGTTGGACAAGAAAATTCACGAGTTCGTGATGTAGGAAAACAGAAATCCGTAGGTATCCAAGAAAAGGTGGTTGGATCGCTACGTGTATACAGAAATCCACAAGATCTTCTTCACGTAATTTTTTTTGAACTGTATGAGTGGATCGTGAGGTTAGCCGATAGCCAGGGAAGGTATAAGCTCGACCAACTGATAGTGTGGACTCCGGAGTTAGTGCGCAAACTAGAGGCATCAGAAGATAATATTGTGCGAGCTGTGGACTATTGGCTCGACTGGATAATAGGGGGGTTTATCATTGAATTTGCGATAGAAATGACCGTGAGCTACAGTGAAGCAGAAAGACGTTTCCTCAAGGGGCCGCGAGGTAAGTACATTAAATCTTTGAATACCTAGATTAAGATGTTGTTATGTGAAAAACGGGTGATGCGAATACATTAATATTTGGAATGACACGGAGCGGAAAGATCTACGGAGGTAGCGAGGAATTAGGAAATAGTCCCTTAATTTCACCTTCGTGAGAGAGCGAGGAAGAGCTTGCTCGAGTCTCTCTGAGAAGTGCAGTTAGTTTGATAAGGCAGCACATTCTGCAGTTACCACCTCTACTTATGCCACCACCCGTTTCACCTCCTGCACCTCCATCTTCACCCACTCCACCTCCACCAAACCCACAGTTCAGCATGGCAAGCGTGATCAAGCTACCCGTATTCAGAGGAGTAGGGAATGAGGATCTAGACCAATTCTGGTTCATGGTAAGAGAAGTATGGGAAGTGCGAGGGGTCACAGACGACAAAATTAAGAAGGCTACATTGGTGAGCACGCTATAGGATTGCGCGTTGACATGGTATATCAAGCACTCTAATGATCACCCAAATGCAAGAATAGTAGAGATCCAGAATGCGCTGAACAGAGAATTTAGTCGGCCGAAGTTAGAGACGCAGTTAATCATCGGATTTAAAGAGATCGCGATGCTTCTAGGTGAGACTCCCTAGGATCTAGATCAACGGCTGAAGAGTACAATCCATGAGGCTAATATGACGCTAATGGATGTGCAACACCGTGCATGGTTTGTGGCATCTTTAACACTGCACCTGAGGACAGCGTTGTCGCAACAGAAACTTGCTATCCAAGCTAAAGTGTTGGAAATGGCGATGAGGTTGCATGAGACACCAATACAAGATCTGGAGCTAGGAGTTCAACAAATCCATGTGTAACTATAGAATCTATGCCTGGAAATGCAGAGCTTGAAGCAGGATAGGGCATCGTGGCTAGAGGCATGCAAGGAAGTGTGGTGCATAAAATGCAAAGGCCAGGGCCATAACAAGGACCACTGTCAAGTATTCACAAACTACTTGGTAGGAGGGGGACCAATGCCATTGAGACCAGAGGCACAGGCAGGGCCGAATGCAACACCCATGTTATGGTGCACGATCTATCAGATAGGAGGCAAACACACAATGGATAGTTGTCATTTGTTGGAGAAGTATACACAGACTCCCTAATAGCTTTTTTGTAATTTCTGCAGGTCAGTAGGCCACGACGAGTGTACTTTTTGTAGCTACGAGTTAATGATGGATCAGACCCCAGCCTATAGAATGCAGACATAAACGTGAGGCCTCGGACCAGCCGCAGGGATGGCACGCACTGGATTTTAGGGGCGAGGCCGAGGACGAGGAGGAATGGGGCCAAGAAGGGGCTGTGGACAGTTAATTTGTTACAATTGCAGAGGACCAGGCACTACGCCCGCGATTGTACCAACCCAATGAGAGTATCATGTTCATATTGTGCTCAAATTGATCATGAAATGGTAGATTATCCTATGTTGATCACACAAATGCGCAAGAAAGGGGTACTCTAGCCTACTCCAACTCAAAATATCCAAATGATGAGATCTGAACCACGTAAAGAAGAACCAAATGTGAATATGGTGCTCAGAAGCGGTGCAACCACAGGGGAGGATAAGGGAGGGTAGCCTGAGGAAGATACATGGGTTCATAAGGCTACTACCAAGGAACCTGAGTTTGACCTAGAACACACAAAAGAGACATTCATGGAAGCTAAGAAGAGCTTCGCAGAAGCCTCTACTTCATGTAGTAAGGATCAACCAGAGCCAGGAATGGATCCTTCTATTCTTACTACCTTTTTAGAGACATGTGTGAAACTAATGCGTGACAATAAGGTAGTTAAGGGACTACAGGAGTTGATCGCTAGGTGCGCAAGGTCAGGGGAACCGTGCATAGTCCAGAAGTTGGGGAAGCATACATTGCGCAGTGGGAGGGAAATGAGACTGACGGTGCAGATTGGTGAATATGAAATGGATCAGGTAATCGTAGACTTGGGTTCAAACATGAATGTATTATCGATGCAGACATGGGAATGCATGGGCAGGCCCACATTGCAATGGTCCCCTATTCAATTACGAATGGCGAACCAACAGAATATTTTTCCCGTGGGGAGGTTGCAAGGGGTAACAATTGATATCGAAGGCACGAGCACACAGATGGACTTTGAGGTAATAGAGATTGTCAATGACAGCAATCCTTATCCTGCATTGCTAGGTATATACTAGGCCACTGATATGAATGGAGCCATTAACCTAAAGAAGTGGAAGATGATATTCAAGAAAAAGTCCCTACATGTAGTAATTCCATTAGATCTAGCCAAAAGAGTGCACTACACTGAACCAATGCGTGACGATGAAAGTGATGATGAGATGGATTGTATTTACCAGATAATGGCACAAGACCAAGATCAGGTGAATCCGACTGCAGATGGGAGAATCTCATGGGAGCGTGAGAGTTCTTGTACTTTGGATTGAGATGAAGAAGTAGAGCGCTGGCAGAACCGGTTGCACAAAGTGACAATGCTGAATTGCAACATGATGATTATGTCACTGCAGTGAGTGATGACAAAAGCAAGGGAATTGCCAACATATGATGGGGTAGCAACGATGGATGAATTCTTAGACAAATTTGAAAGTGCAGTACCGAAACAACAACGGTATGGTGTGTTGGAATGGGCGTTGCACGCAACACTGCACAATGGTGGAGTGCACATCAGAAGACCATGGGAAACTGGCGTGAATCTAGAATATGGATGCACTTATGGTTTGGAAGTCTCCAGCGTTGAATAAGAGCTGGCAGCTATGACGAAGCAGCTTGCACGCCCACCTGTGTCAATGGGTGCAGGCGTGCGCTGTGCAAGCACATCCCAGACTAAGGATCGAAAATCATAACCAAACACGACAGTAGGAAAAGCGACGCGCACCACAAATATTCCATGTTGGAGCATTCAAAAAGCTTTGGGGAATCATGAACAGAGTTTACCAGGCGAAACAAACTGATTGGGACCTACACATACCAACATTCTGATGGGCCTATAGGGCCATGCACAAGAACCTGAGTGTGGGAATGATTCTGAAGACGATGAGTAGAGTCAAGGTGGTAGCATGGGAAAAGAATCCTCATTCAATAACTTCCATAATTGGGACAGCGCGCGAGGACCAGAGCGAAGAAATTATGCAACTGCGCGAGGACGAACATATGCAGATTCAAGAAGCCATTTGCCAAGGGAACATTGAGCTTCGCGAACTCGAAGAAGATTAGGTATGAATGAAGCAGAAGAGCATGTTAATGGACACAGATATCAAAAAACTAGAAACCGAAATCGTGCAAGCATTACGCGTCGATCGAAGGACAGGACAACGTATGGGCATCCCTACCACCACACTAGAAGACTGTCGCCGAGAATTTCTAGCTATACTACCATAGTTGTGACCGCACCTTATTAGACAAAGTAACCAGGGAAGCGCACCGCATAAGGAAGAGCATGAGGCACGGACTAGTGCGAGGGTGACTAAGGAAGGCCCACGGATCGGGTTGGAAGGTGACATGAAGCTTCGCATTGGTGGTGTGACCACCTGACTATCTGTAGAAAGCATAGTCTCAGTGCTCCAAGCAGAGAGCGCAGCACTATAAAAGAGTCTGTATGGGAGTTGCGTGACAAGGAGGTTGCGCGTAGGATCGGTATGTTACAAGGGTCACGGCCGTGCGTAGGGGGTTGCACTGCTGCGTGGGTAGGCTGGGAGGTGATCGTTGGTGTCACTATTCATGATAAGGTGTCCAATTTAAGGTAACGAGGAGCAGGCGGCAGGCAATTAAGACATGAAGTTAGAACTAGATTTGTGGCTAACTACCGCCAATCTCGCATTAATGAGCCGAATAAGGGGGGAATGGTCGAATTTGAATTCAAAAAAGCCTATAAATCATAGGTGGCTATCCACCGAAAAGCCCTTGGCATTTTGAGAATTTAGTTGTTGTGCTATCAAGAGGGTATGAACCTAACAAATTTGGAGGCTGTGAGAGCAAGTCCATGGTTTGAAACACTACCGAAAAAGACACAAGATTCCCTGATCAGAATGATTTCAACAACCAAGGGAGCCGTGTAGAGCTCTACGCCGCTGGTAGGGGATGGACCAAAAATCCATAAATCGCCCCAGACGCCGAGACCCGAAAAGGATCCACAAGTAGCAGGATCGGTCTGTATGTCTCTGCAAAAACCGCGGTTTGTTAAACTGATTATGGAAGATAAGGGCAAGATGGTTAATATTGAGACAGATGATGAGGAGGAGGATCTTTAGGCCTTTGTAGAAGAGATTGAACCAAACGAAGTGTTATAGCTCCAAATCTCACTCTTGATGTTGGTGATGCTGCAATCATGACCTAGGGCAACCCCTCCTTCTAGACCTGGTCCAAATACTTAAAAAACATTGTTTTACTCCCTATATGTGACATTGCCCTGAGCTAAATGCATGTGCACATGGGTCTGTGTATACCCAACCCACGTATATGTCTTAAAACATTTAAAAAAAAATAAATCTCCTTAATTTTGTGTGGAGATCACAGGTTTTACTTGTTGATTACCTATTAGTGCCCGTGGCCCAACTATTCCCAACGAATTCCCAACTAAAAAACTACTTTGGGAGAAGTATAAAAAGGCTTCAATGGGAAGGCCTAAGGGAGGAGAGAATAGAGAGAAAAATCACTCTGTTGAGATTATCCCTAACCAAGTTTGAAGATCCTTGTGCTTCCAGCACTTTTCCCATTACAGGAAACCCTTGTTTCCTTGAGTTATGATGTCTTTCCATTAGTTGAGATATCCTTGAGTTAGTTATGGAAGGAGCTTGTTGAAGGCTTGAGATTGGATGAATTCGGAGGATGGTTGTACTTGGAGCCTACAAAAGGAAGACTCAGGTGAAATCATTCCTTTCTGTATTTTAGTTATCTATAATAAAAGAAACACTTGTCTTGTTCCTGAAATTAATCTTCTTCATGCTTATGATATCAATGTTATGATTCTCATATGAATGGTTGTTTCAATTGTATAACTAACTACCTCTCAATATGCTATGAAATTGATTTCTTTATGATGCTTAGCCCATATACTATTGTGCTTTGTTGAATTGATTGTTTTGTAGGTTGAAGGATCGAAAGGAACTCCAAGAGGTTTTGGACCCTAGCTGGATCTACCCAAACAAAGGACCCCCAGGTGCACCTCTCTTTGTGTAGTTTGTTTATATTAGCATCATGGTTGTGTGGAATGCTTGTTTTTCTTTGTAGATAACCCCCGATCTGCTAGGGTATTGACCCAAGACCCTAGGGGAATTTATCCCTCAACAAAATTGGCGACTCCACTGGGGACAACAGTATTGTTGTTCCTAGTTTGGGTTTATTCAAGCCAATTAGGGCTCAACTGTTTATTTACTTGCTGTGACTGTGTAGTCTGTTCATGTAGGAATTTGAACTATAAGTTTGATCAGTTTCTTCAGACTTTTTTTTTTGTTTCTTCATCTGATATGTTATATACGGTGTTTTTCTAGTTTACAGAGGTGCATGTACACAAGTTTCCTCAAGTGAACCCGTGTATAAGAATGTTTCCTTCGGCTGAATAGCATATACACGCAGTTGTGCATTAACACAGTCGCATATACCCTAAAATTTTCAATATTTTTCAAATATTTTTGTTTCTGAAGATCTATCTGCTAGTCTGAGTCTTTCCCGAACAGCTACTTTTCTGTGTCAGTCTTTATTTTTACAGCAAGTTCATGATTTCAAACTCTCTCCGGTTGTGGAAAGTGTTGGTCTTGTTTTTTTTGTTGCAAGTGTCATCATTTTTGTTTAAGCACACAAGATTTCTTTCTGGAATCTTGGATGTTCTGGTCTTCCAGGACAGAAAGATTAGTCTCAATCTTTGTGGAAAATCTTGTTTTGGTGATCTTTTTGTTTGCATGTCAAAACTGCATCTTTGTGGCCATTTACTTTTCTTACTTTTTGAAAGTTGTTGTGTGACGATTTTGAGAGCTGTCTTTCTCGATATTTTGATCATTGTCATCAATCTCTTTTGGGCTGCTTTTTGATTGTTAAGATCATCTTGAAACACACTTTTTGTTGAGTTTTCACGCATTTTGTGTTGTTAACTTGCAAAGTGTTTTGTTGCCTATTCTTCGATCATAAAGTTTCAATCTTAGTTGGAGCACTTTTGAAAATTCACTTTTGTTTTTGCTTTTGAAGAAAACTTCTTGAAAACTTGGTTTTTGCTTTCTTTGGCCTTGTTTTTTTCTAGTTTCCTTTTTGCGAATGAAAGTGCATTTTTGTTTGTCTTGAAATTTGCTTTTAGTGTTTGGATGAAAATGAGCATTAGCAACTTATATTCTATCTAAACATCTTAAGTGGCTAATTAGAATTGATAAACAAGTTACTTTCATTCTTTGATTTAGATTAGTCTTAAGTTTTGCATCAGCATGTACTCATTGCATTAGGATAAATTTGTGCATCTTTTAGGGCATCCATAGTTTTGTTAATTTTTGTGTGTGAAGCTTGAGTAAAGAAAAGAAAAGAAAACTTTATTGCTTTCTTAGAAGTTCCTCAGAACCTAGTAGAAATTTCTTTCATCGAAGAACAAAACGAGTGCATTTGCATATAGTTTGGTTTTTATTAATTTCTTTTGCATCAAAACACCATCAGTTTCATCTCTGCTTATCCCTTGACTTAACAACAGCCCATTAAAAATAAGCGCTAATTAAAATACACTAGAACTTTTTATAATTGTCAATTTAGACACACCAACAAGTTTTAGGATATTTTAGGGCCTTGGATTAGGTGTGCGGAGAGAAAACTCTTCAAGGCCAGTTAAACTATCAAATATAGGATTCTAAATAGTGAGTGAAAATCCAATAATGTTAGGAAGACCAGGAAAGCTCTGGATATGGAGTTAAGCACGAGGGTTTTTGAAGATAAGGAAGAGAGATACCCCCTCTCCTACTTATCGGATCTTACCTCAAGACTGTTCCGCCTGGCTTCTGACACAAGTTGGTAACCTTAGTTGCTTCTCCTAGGGATCTACATAGGTGGTTGCGGTGGGGAATCCCATGGCACCTGAGGACGATGTTGTATCACTCTCAACGGTACTACTGGAGGGCACCCTCGCGAAGCTGGGGGCTTGCACTGGCATAGGCTGTTGTTAGGAGGTCAGTGTAACTTCCTCTGTTACCTTCGCTAGTAGGACTGGGCCATCATTATCCTAGACTATCTTCGGAAGGCCCCTTACTTCACTTTCTTGTATTTTGGTGTCCGATCGTCATCACCCGGAATGGAAATACTCGAAATTGTTTGACTGGCTGACATCTTTTAGGAACTTTTTAGTGTGTGCTCTGTGCTCTTAGTTGGCCTAGCTTTCATTTTTTCCTGAGTCTTTAATTAGATCTTAATAAAAAATTCAAAGTGGTTGACCGATCGCCTAGACGGTCTCGAAGACTTCATGGTCTTTCACAACCAAGTTTAGAGCCTTCTCCTAGAAGGTGAAGAGGTAATACTGCCAGTGGGTTTCATCCCATGGCAGCTAATGCATCGAGGACTGATCCTCCCCTTGGGGGCATTAGTGTTCAAGATAGGCCTGGTACTTCCACAGAACTAGAGAGGAACACTCCAGTTCTTTCTCGAGTTCTCTTTCAATCGGTAGATAACATAGAGATAGAAGAACTCCTAGAGTCATTAGTGGCTCCAAATTCTCCTCTAGCTTCTAACCATCCAGAAGTATTACAATACATTGGGACTCCGACACATAGACCATCAAGTCCAAGTCATATTACGCACTTATATTCGGTGATCACCACTGGAAGCATGGCTTCTTCTACAAGTGCTACAACCATGCAAACTCCAACATCAGTACAAGGGGGAGGAACTATTTCCATCCTCTCTGCATCTTTATTTGGGTCTTTTGCTAGCACATCCTTAGTTGGGTCTACCTCCATTCCTTCTACGAGTGGAAATTCCCAAGCCCATGCATTTAGTTTTGGATTCTCCCCATTTGGCACCCATTCATAGGGTATTCCGTTAGTTCCATTTAGTGCCTCCACATCCATGATGGGTGGGTCGGCTTCATTTCAGGGTTTTCCTTTTGGAAGTGGTCATAGACCACATTCCAACCTGACGAGGGTCTATGCCCTTTTCTTCTACAAGACAAGGCAGCAATTCCTTCCATGGTTGGACTAACCCTACGGTTAGTAGCATGGGAACTGGGAATCCGTTTTTCGGCCAAAAAGGGAATAGGCCATACCCCACAATTAGCTCGTTTCGAATTATTCCTCCTTTAGCTTCTACTTGGAATCCTTATCAAGGGTTATCAACTCCTTATAATCCTTTAGGAGGGAGCTTTGCCTGTTATGGAGGTTTTTCGGCCGGAGTTGGTCAAACTCCGAGTTTTGCTGGATCACAAGGTTTTCCTTTTGGTTCAGCTAGTTCTGTTGGTTACTTTAGGCAGCCTGGTGCCTTCCAAAATCCAGGCCAATCTTTTCAGAACTTTGGGAGCTCTGCCCAGTCTGGGTGGAATCCCCAAGGTCCTCCTAGGATTCCTTTCCTGGCAATGTTGAATTTGCCAGATCTCACAAAATTAACTAACGATCCAATCAAATACAATCCGGCCTGGCCTCCAGTCCCAACCAAACTCCCTTCGAACATTCCAAAGTTTGAGGGGAAGGGTGGTGAAGACCCAGGCGACCATGTAACCACATTCCATTTGTGTTGCTCATCAAACTTCCTTACCGATGACTCAGTTAGGTTGAGACTTTTTCAATGCACCTTAACTGGCAATGCAGCCAAGTGGTATATAGAGTTTCCAGGGGGTAGCTTTACATCTTTCACCGATTTGGCTAATATTTTCCTAAATCATTTCTAGTTGCCTGTCCATTATGATGCTGGAACTAAACTTATGGCCAATTTTCGTCAGGACATGGCAACTCAAATTTCTGATCATGTTCAGGAATGGAGACGGAGAAAGAGGCTCATTAAAGTTGAAATTCATCCTAAATACCATCTCAAATGGTTTTTGAAATATTTACAACCTAAAATCTCTAAAGATGTCTCCTTGTCCGGAGTCTATTCTGAGGAGCAAGCTATTTTTATGGCCCAGCAATTAGAAATGATTTATTCTCAGTCTGGGATTCTACAAAAAAAATTTCCAAATGCTCCTGGGACTAAGGTGTATATAGCCAAGTCAAAGCCAGGTCCCCATGCGGATGGTATTGTTGGATCCGTAGACACAAATGTGGTGAACCTATTGAGCCAATTGCAGCAATTGTCTTTACAAACTTCTTCTAACAATCAAGTCACATCGTCTAAGCCTTCGTCTTCTCAACCCTGTTATGTTAATGCCGTCCAATCTTCCAACCTCAAAGGAAATCAAAATCCCAATGGAAAAAAGAAAGGATGATGTAAGAAAGAGAGTCAATATGGGAAGACTGATGCAAATAAACCTAGCAATAATGCTAGTGGTGGTGGAAATGGGTCTAGAAAGAAAGTCAAGTTTCCATGCAAGCTATGCAGTGGAGACCATTTAACTCATCTCTGCCCAAAGATTTAAGATGATCAGCGCTTGTTAGGGCAGCAAGGGACTTCTAGCTCTCAAGCTATGTTAACCAACCCTTTTCCCCAAGGGCAACAATTGCTTGTTGGCGTGAGTTAGAATCCTGATACCTCAGTAGGGGGCAACCAGGAAGGGGAGAGATCATCAAATGTTTTCATGATGGGTTCTAACGTCCATGTGGCCACTTAGACATGTGATTACGGTGAAACTGAAACATCCAAGGACAAAACTGCTCCCGGAAATACCGACCTTCATATTGATTGACCCCTTGTCGAGACTATACCACGGATACCGAAAGGTTCCGCTAAATGCGTGACGATCAATCCTAATGCTAGGGCCACCCAGAATTACTCCATTATTGAGGATCTGCTCAAATTCCACGCGCTATGTCTACTTTATAGGTTCTCCAATTGTGCCCAACTCAACGAAGTGCTTTACTTTCAGCAATAGGGGCAGTTGATCCAAATAACTCTTTAGTGCTCACTTTCGACATGCTTAATGTCAAAATGTGACTCCCTCATCACATGGCTTCTCAAATAAAGTCTACATGCCCGAAAGTTAATATTTTTTGTACTGTGATTGATTAAGGAGCTTCCACATGCATCATGTCGATGTCATGCTGGAAGGCCATTGGATCACCTTCGGCTGTTCCTTCACCTACCCTCTTGACTATGTTTGATGGGCATTCCAATAGGCCACATGGGATTATCCCAACCTTTCCCATATGTGTTGGGGGGAAGATCGTCAATATCGAAGTAGAAGTCATTGACGCTAACCTAGATTACAATCTCCTCTTAGGAAGGAACTCGGTATATGAAATGGATGTCATTGTTTCGAATCTGTTTCGTGTCATTTGCTTTCCTCATGAGGGAAAATCATCAAGGTTGATCAATTGGATTATTCTCCAGTTGATACTAGAGCAACTTCAGATTCTACTGTTCCTTTAGTGGATAACCCTCACCTGCCTACTAATAATCTAGGAGTTGGGATGTATTCTTCATTGTTGGGTACATTTGATTTTCCCTCTCCTATCGCTAGAATCAATGTCGTTTCATCATTGAAGGAGTCTTCACGCGAAGAGTTCTTCTGAACTCATTATTTTTTTCAGACCCTTGGACCTTGCCTTCACCTACGACCACATCAGCTGAAGGACAAGTTAGTGGAATGGCATTCCCTATGTCTACAATAGAGCTTAGATATCAGTCTATCGTCAACTCTACATACAACCATTCTATTCCTTTCTCTAAGGAGGAGTTAGACGGTGATGTGGCCCCGGCCTGGACCCTTGATTCTACCTCCACTATGGACTGCTTAGATATGGTTTTACCATCCAAAGAAGTGGTCCTAGAAGTAATGATGGGTGTAGATCGACCTTGGGAAGACTTACACCATCGTTCATATTTTCTTCCTCCATTGCAGGAAGTAGAATCTAGGTTCTTTGAGTTGTTTACTAGTGATGTTTGTATGTTATCAAATCCTTTGGCTCCAGCACACTTTCATGCCGAAGGTAATATGTCAGTGGTTTCAAAAACAATATCTATAAACATATCTAGGAATGCTAACATGATCGAGAATCTCTTCATCGGAGCCAAATGTTCCCCTAAAGAAATTAAAATTTACACCAACCTTTTTAAGGAGTTTCGAGATATGTTCGCTTGGTCTTATGAAGAAATGCCTGGCATTGATCCATCCATAGTTCAACATGAGATCAAGACGTATGAAAACGCTAAACCAATTCGTCAGAAGCTTCGGCCAGTTAATCCTAGGAAAGCAGCAGCCATTAAAGCTGAAGTAGAAAAGTTGCTCAAGGTGAGTTTCATATATTGTGTTCCTCTTATGAATTGGGTTTCTAATCCAGTCCCTATGGATAAAAAGCAAGGAACAATCCAAGTATGCATTGACTTTAGGGACCTAAACAAAGCTTTTCCCAAAGATAATTACCCCATGATGAGCGTGCGGGTAATGAGATTTTCTCCTTCATGGATAGTTTTTTCGGTTATAATCAAGTCTCTATCCATCTGGAAGATCAGTATAAGACAACTTTTATATGTCCCTCAGGTACCTTTGCATACAGAAAGATTCCTTTTGGTCTCAAAAATGTTAGAGCTACCTTCCAGTGGGCCATGTCATACACTTTCCACGACATTAAACATATCATCGAAGCATACTTGGACGATCTAGCTGCTTGTTCTCGAAAGAGAACTGGTCATCCTAGTCACCTTCGATTGGTTTTTGAGCAATGTCGATTTTACAAGATCCGATTGAATCCCAATAAGTGCATTTTTGCGGTTACGTTTGGTCGGTTATTAGGGTTCATTGTGTCAAAATGAAGGGATTCGAGTTGATCCGTTCAAGGTAGAGGCAATAATTCAGTTGCCTCCCCCATCCTCAATTTGGCAACTTCAAAGTCTTCAAGGGAAGGCTAATTTATTAAGAAGGTTTATAGCGAATTATGCCAAGATCACTAAAGGGTTTATGCGTTTGCTATGGAAAGGAGTTCCATGTGTATGGAATGACTTTGCGTAGCAGTCGTTCGATGCCTTGAAAAAGGCATTAGTCTCTGCCCCGCTTTTGAGTCCACTGGATTATGGTAGGGATTTCCTTTTATATCTCATTGCAGTAGAATCAACCATAGGTATGGTTCTCATTCAGGATGACGATGCTCTCATGGAGCACGTGATTTATTATTTTAGTCAAGGTTTGATAGGCCCTGAACTTCGCTATTCTCCTGTTGAGAAGTTGGCTTTGGCAGCTGTTCATGCTGTCCAGCGGCTCCGCCATTATATCTTGCTACGCAAAACTTTTGTCTTAGCAGCGATCAATCCGTTCTAATTTGTCCTCAGTAGACGAGTGATTGGGGAAAAATATAATTGATGGATAGTCATTTTACAAGAATTCGACCTTGAGTTCTTGTCCACCAAGTCTAAGAAATCTATGGTTTTTGCGAAGTTAATTTCTAAGCTGCCTAGTGGAGAGGATACTATTTATGAGGAAATTTTTCCTGACGAACATTTATTCCTCATCTCTTCACTCGACCCTTGGTATGGAGATATCATTGTCTATCTCCAGACTTCGAAGTTTCCCTCTACTTTCTCTAAGGATGAACCCCGAAAATTATGTCACCTGGCCAAGAACTATGTCATCATTGGTGATACATTATATTGTCGAGGGGTTGATTCAATCCTTCGGCATTGTTTAAACATAGAGGAAGCAGAGTCAGTGCTCAATGACTGCCACAGTGGAGCCTGTGGTGGTCATCTTTCAAGGCTTGCTACAGCCCAGCGTATCTTGTGTGCTGGCTATTTTTGGCCTTTGCTCTTCAAAGATTGTGTTGAAGCGGTCAAATGTTGTCACCCCTATCAAATTTATACTTGGAAGGTGCACACACATCCAGCTCCTCTTTTTCCCATTGTCATTGTCGGTCCTTTTACTAAGTGGGGTATTGATTTTACAACTTGCAATCCGCCTTCAGCAGTGAATCACAAGTACATTATTGTGGCTATAGACTACTTCAGGAAGTGGGCTGAGGCCATGCCCACTTATAAAAATGATAGTAGACAGCGGCATTGTTCCTTTTTAATCATATTATCTCAAGTTTCGGTATCTCGAGAGAGATTGTCACTAACCATGGCAGTCATTTCCAGAACCAACTAATGTCTGAATTGGCTCTTAAATTGGGTTTCTGGTAGGAACATTCATGTCCATATTATCCTCAGGCCAATGGATAGGTCGAGGTAGTGAAAAAAACCCTTAAGACGATCCTACGAAGGACAATCGACAAAAATTGGTCCAATTGGCATCTTATGTTGTATCCAGCTCTTTGGGCATATCGAACCTCCGTAAAGACTGCTACAGGTTTTACACCTTTTCAGTTGGTTTATGGGATGGAATATATCATTCCTGTTGAATGTGAAATTCCATATCTTAAGTTAGCTATTGAGCTCGTTCCAGAGACCTCTAGTCTTGAAGAGCACTTCCTTCATTTGGAACATCTCGATGAGCAGCGTCGAGATGCTGCCACAATCAATGAGGCTCATAAGAAAAGGGTTAAAACTCAATACAATAAAGTTGTCCGTCCTTGAGTCTTTTCTGAAGGCAACCTTGTCTTGGTCTATGACCAAGATAAGGATGCCTTGGGGGCAGGCAAGTTCAAGCCTATGTGTTACGGTTCCTTTATAATTAAAGAGTTTTAGAAAAAGGGGCATATGAGTTAATCGATTTTGAAGGAAACAAGTTGGCAAAACCCCGAAATGGGATCTACCTCAAGAAGTACTTTGCTTAAGTAGCAGCTAGGCAATGGCTTCTTTGTACATTTTGTATGTTTGTACATATCTCATTGGGAGTTTTTCTTTTTATATTGACACTTTTTGTCTGCTGTGGCAAGTGTTGATGGACGACTTGGTCTATTTTGGATTCGCCGATGGTGCTAGTCGACACACTCGGAACCTCGCTTCTACAGCTTGGGTAATCTACTATCCAACTAGTCAGTTGATGGTATCAAGGGGAGTATGCATTGGTCCCACTTCAAATAATATGGCTGAGTATACTGCCATCATTAATTTACTATTTGAAGCTATTTCTTATGAAATCAATTCATTTGTAGTCTATCTTGATTCACAATTGATAGTGTCACAATTGAATAACATTTATCGATTAAGGGATCCATGTTTATATCGCCAGTATTTAAGCGTGAGGTTGTTGCAAAGATCATTTACTTACATTAATTATTTTCACATTCCAAGATCTCATAATTGGTTAGATGATTCTATCGCTAATCAAGCATTCGACTGGGACATCATTCATTCATCACAATAAAATCAAGCATCAAAAAGTCAAAACTGTATATATATATATATATATCATAAAATATCTTGAGTGTCCATAAGTGTGTCCAAAATAATATACAAAAATTGGGACTCAAATGCCCATAATCATGTCCAATACATCTAATGCCCCGGCTCAGTATGAGCAGCTAAGTATGTGACTACTACTTTGGCCACACGCCTAAGAGTGCGAACCTAGTCTCATGGCATGTCGACCACATGACACTGCATATCTATAGGGAGATCCTCTACAGCCTCCATCGGTACTCGGTGAGTTAGTCTCACAAAGTGCCATTGAACTGTGTGTAGAAGTCGTTCTGTGTCTGCAGCGGCCTCTTTGGTACCTCAGTCATGACATCCATGCCATGGGAACCTATCTGGTCGTACTGGCCCAATATCTGGAACATGATCATCATATTAGTCATTTGAATCCTATCAAAAATATTTTTCAAAATTCATTATTATATTTAAAAAATCATAAAAATAAAAAAATCAATAAACATTTACCTATATCACCCCATGCTGTGGTTGGTGGTAAAGCTAGATCTGGATCTCCTCAGAAGTCCAGCCCAACATAAGGGTATTCGTCTACGACAATGATCTATTGCTCCCACCAGGAGAAGAAGTCATCGTCGAAAGCAGTCCGTGGAACATCCCCACCTCCTAGTCGTTTCATCAAGTCAGCCCACCTGCCCATTCGTGGATCTCGTGGGGTGCTGATCGAAATTGATACTCTAGGACGGAGTGATGGGACCCTCTCAAAGAAGAAAGAGCACAAAATAGTTCCATACCCGAAGTTTTGGTCCACCCCTTCTTGATAGAAGTAAGCTGGCTCTTCAGGTTGGCGAGAAAAGGAGTACACCAATCGAATACGGTGGTGAGACAGTCTATTACCAAGTTCATGGCTAGCCATGAAGCATGGTGTAGTGATGTTGATCCATTCACTCTGACTATAGTGAACAGGATGAACCTCAGTGATAAACTCTCCACATTCTTGATTGGAATTTGACTTCCAACCTTTTCTGGATGACCTGAGCAATATACATGCACATAGTCCTCGATACAGAGACTGCTTTGTGATCTGCTCGTGGAATGTACTACCTCTCCCCTCCGGGAAAGGCTTGTGATGAAATAAATATCCTCAACCTCTATCTTGAGAGGCATTTGATCAATCATAAACGAGTCAACCTCGATGCTCCAGTAGTGAATGAGCATTTTGAGCAGGTGAGTGTTTGCTTTCATGTTTGGCATTTTAAAGAACTTTAGCAAACCGCATCCTCTTAAGGAATCCAGGGCATTAGGATCATTCATAACCTCATCATCCACTAAGGCATGCTCTCTTTCTCTCCAAGTGACTGGCATCCTGAAGAAAAAACAAATTTGGACCGTTAGATTTTTTTTTTGAAGTTTTTGCAGCGTATACGTGGGTCCATTTTATACACAGTCGCGTCTATGGCCTGCGTATATGCGGGTTGCAGATAGCCAACTCACGTATACACCGCGAATTTTTTTTTGACAATAATTCAACGGTGAAACTCGAATTAAAAAATCTAAAACCAATCACAATTGAATGCAAGATAAGTTTAAGGGTTACTTGGTGATTTTGGGAAGATTTGAATGGTCGAATTTGGCGAATGGCAATGCTTGCTCCTTTTGCTTCACTTCTTTGCTCTCAAATCAAATGGTGATAATGGTGAGTCGAAAAACTATTTTATAAGCTTTGAAAATGTCAAATTTTTTCAAAACTTGATTTTGTTTTGTGTCATGTAACTTTTAACTTGGGAGCTTGGAATGTCGAGAATGGTTTGATTTTCAGGACATTTTGGATGCATTTTCAACAATTTCGAGACATTTCCATGATTGCTGACTCGTCATGGCAGGTATCGTTTTCTCACTAGCATATAGGTTAGGGAAGTGATTTTTTTCTGTTGCATTATGCATACTAGCCTCCATTTGTCTATACACTTTCCATAGGGTCAATCCCATCGTGTTATGGTTCGTAAACCATCTTCACTCATTGATTTTTTAAATCATGACATGATGGTAGAGCCATCCTTTTCATGGGCATCGTAGTTAGCACCTCACTGACATTTGTTACCCATGCTGCTTTGATCTAAGTAGGCTCGAGAGTCCTCTGTAGTCCTGCCATGACTTATGTGATGAAGACTCATTCCTCTTTGCTTCTTCACTTCATTCTGGCCTTATACCCTAGAGGCTCCTTTGTGTTGAGTTGTACTACTACATTTCATTTTGACCATTTGCACCTTTTGGCCTTCAGCCGGCTTCACTTGGACTCGTGTTTAAGCCAACTTTTGACCATGTCAACTACAAAATCAAACTTGCATGCCCTTGACTTCTGCAACTTGACACACCTTAACCCGTGGAAGGAACACACCTTTGAGTGTCTTTGACCAGTTTTCACCTCCCTGCATTGAGCATAGGATTGTTCCAATCCCAGGAACTAGATCTTCTATTTCACCGACACTCGTTCTTTCCACTGTACTATAGCATTCTTTTATTCTTTTTCCAGCTTAAAGAAAAAGATAAAAAAATTATATATTCTAAAAAGAGTGGGAACGGGACAATATTTCCATTTATTGTTAGCAGCTAGAGTCAGTCGTGTCGCCCTTGAACAAAGCACTCAAAACAAAGTCTCCTCCATTTGGGCGGGATTTTGTTTGACTTAGGTACACCTTAACCTTGTTATTAAGTCAGTTTTCCCCCGATTGGTTATCTCTTCCAATCATATGGAGTGTTCGTTCGTGCCTTCTGCATGATGAACTTATACAGAGTCATCATATGCTGCCACATAGTCACATTGAGTCGTGTTTTTGTTCAAGGGAAGTTAACCTGAGTCGGCCTCTCTACATTGTCTCTTGACTCATTTTTCAGTCGGCCATCCCTGGTTGTCAGTATCTTGTCTATCATCACATCAGCTATATTGGTCCTTTACTCATGCCAGTTTGGGAAGGTCTCCATTGAATTCTTGTTGGCAGGTCTTGTCCTTATCGACAATGACATCTTGCTCTGAGGACAGGGCTAGAGCCGCACTCTAGCCCTATTTTCATTATTGATAGGTCACCTTGTGCTCAGCATCGATCAGTTTCATGGGTCTTTGACTGAGTGATTTCCATTGTGTTTGACATCAACTTACACTATCACACATTGGGATTCGTGTAGTACCTTGGTTTCCATTTGATCCTATTGGTGGATACCTCGCCTCTGTGTTAGCTTTCATTATTGGTTGGTTCAGAGGGTTTTTGTCGTGTGCTAGCCACTTGTGTACACCGGAAACATGCTTCGGTCGGGTTACTACATCTTTTTTCATCCAATTCCTTCCACATTATTGGCCTACGGGTTATACTCACGCTAGATTGATGAAGGACGCCTTAATGCCTTCCTTCTAGTGGATCTTTCCCTATCGACTACAACTCATTGCTCTGGGGCAAAGATCTAGAGTCCATTTGGTAGTACCTTGGGGTTTGCAGTCATTAGTGGCAGATACTTCGCTATCGACAGTGGGAAACCATCGTTGTCTCCTGATTGATAGATTCTTATAAGTGTTCGACACTGGATCATCTATTCACACTTGTTAGATTGTACTAGGTACCTTGACGCTCATTATCATTATTGGTGAGTAGTCTCACATTTGTTAACGGTATACATCAATGACCGGTAATCAAATGATTTCTCACATGGTTGACTTCAGATTATTTATTCTCATGATGTAGAAATGTACCACAGCGGTTGGTGAAGACCTCAGGTTGCATTAGCATTCGTTGGTTCACTTGACAGTTGCTCCTATTGCTGCTAGTTGATACCACTCCACCTTATATGTTGCAGTCATTCATGGTGACATTCTATATGCTGGCACCTGAGTTTGCAGTGTAGTACCATCTTACTCCATCAAGTTCATTTGATACTTTTGGGATCAGTCTTTGATATCAGTGATCCGCTTCATCCTTCAGCATCATTGATGTTGTTATATGTGATATTTAGACATGTACTTGTTTGATCATGATCAAATGATCCATTATGTATTTTCCAGTCTTTTATTCTTATATACTTAGTGGATCCACTTATACTTGATATGCGAACATGCTTTACTTTCTCTGAGCATGGGTATGCCCGCCTCAGACAGTGTTTCTTTTTTATCTCCTTTTGTGGCTTGGCAGGCTGAACACTGGTGAAGTCCTTCTCAGTTTTTGACAGGTTTCCTTTCCATGTACTTACTTAATATATTTCAGCCATCATGTACCCCTTCTGACCTCATATATTAGGGGGCATCTGTTATAGCTCCAAATCTCACTCTTGATGTTGGTATGTTGCACTGATGGCCTAGGGCAACCCCTCCTTCCAGACCTGGTCCAAATACTTAAAAAACAGTGTTTTACTCCCTATACGCGACATCGCCCTGAGCTAAACGCATGTGTACACGGGTCTATGTATACCCAACCCGCGTATATGTCTTAAAACATTTTAAAAAAATTAAATCTCCTTAATTTCAGGTAGAGATCACGGATTTTACCTGTTGATTACCTATTAGTGCCCATGGCCCAACTGTTCCCAACGAATTCCCAACTAAAAAGCTACTTTGGGAGAAGTATAAAAAGGCTTCAATGGGAAGGCCTACGGGAGGAGAGAATAAAGAGAAAAATAACTCTGCTGAGATTATCCCTAACCAGGTATGAATATCCTTGTGCTTCCAACACTTCCCCCATTACAGGAAACCCTTTTTTCCTTGAGTTATGATGTCTTTCCATTAGTTGAGATATCCTTGAGTGAGTTATGGAAGGAGCTTGTTGAAGGCTTAAGATTGGACGAATCCGGAGGATGGTTCCGCTTGGAGCCTGTGAAAGGAAGACTTAGGTGAAATCATTGCTTTCTGTATTTTAGTTATCTATAATAAAAGAAGCACTTGTCTTGTTCCTGATATTAATCTTCTTCATGCTTATGATATCAATGTTGTGATTCTCATATGAATGGTTGTTTCAATTGTATAACTAACTGCCTTTCAATATGCTATGAAGTTGATTTCTTTATGATGCTTGGCCCATATACTGTTGTGCTTTCTTGAATTGATTATTTTGTAGGTTGAAGGATCCAAAGAAACTCCAAGAGGATTTGGACCCTGGCTGGATCTACCTAAACAAAGGACCCCTAGGTGCACCTCTCTTCGTGTAATTTGTTTATATTAGCATCATGGCTATGTGGAATTCTTGTTTTTCTTTGTAGATAACCCCAGATCTACTAGGGTATTGAACCAAGACCCTAGGGGAATTTATCCCTCAACATGAAGTGGAGGAAGATATTCAGCCAGTGCGCACTATAGCAAAACTACCCAAATATGTCCCCCCACAGAAAGGGAAAGCAAAATTACCCAAGGACGTGGATACTATTAAGAACAAACTCGAAATCCCACTCCTCCCAGATGGAATTCTATTTGAGGGTTCAGTCCTGAGTCGTGTACCCACGATGAAATTTGAAGATTAGGACCTCGTGGACAGCAAAAAGTTCCCACATTTGGAGACTAGGCAACTTGTGAAACAAAGCAAGGAAGGGGTAGTTACAGCACTGCAGCCATGGAAATGGCTGAATGGGGTGGAGGAGGCCGGGCTACTCCACCTACTATGGGTTCCGCATTTTCATCGGGCACCAATCACGATATTCATCATCGAGCAACTGCATTTCCTAGTGCATAAGGGGTACTTGTGGCTGGAGTAACCGATTCCCATTATGACGGAGCTAATTCATAGGATTTCAAACCTTCCCTGTATGGGAAGGGACCCCGTGGAAATAGCTGGCCAAAGCGGAGACTTGATGCTCGCAGAAGCCATGAAGAAGATATACAAGTTGGAGAAGAAGAAGAGGGGCTATGTGATTACTAGCATTCAAGACAAAGGGGTGCGCGTAGCCACTAAGCTACTCGCAGGAAAAGTGATGAGAAAATTTTGCAGCAACGAGGTACCAACAACGGTCATCGCGCTGGCCGAACAATGCGCTGAGGGGGTATAGTTCAACTGGGCGTAGTTCCTCTGCGAGGAGTTCCTGACGAACTTCAAGGAGGCTCAGGAGTAGGGTAAGACCTTCCACTATGTGGTTGCACTTATCCATATTTTTCATTGCAAGAGAATTGCAGGAGGACAGTCAATTTCCTCCCCTTGACCAGGACTTGCCAGAGGCAGGGAAATACACGTCACTCTGGGCGACAAGGCATGCGACGTGTATCCACGAGATCAAGATCTTTTGGATACTCATGGAGGCGAGTGTACGGATGTGGATCAACAAACCGTTGTGCCTATACCCCATGGTATATGACAATCTGTGGAACTTTGTAGACTTTAAGGTGGATATGCACAATGTGTATATCAAGGCGCGGAAGGATCCAGAGCAGAACTGGACAAAACTCCCATTCATCGCAATTGATGACGCTGTGTTAGCGATGCTCGACTCTTGGACACCCGAATGGTGCACCCTGGATCTAGTAGCACGCGATGAGGCAGCGATACAAAGACAAAAGGATGATGCCAAGCTGTTAGCACAACAGAAGTGGAACGAGCAGTTAGCTGAGGAGGTAAGGGCTTCCCGCGAGGTAGAAAAGGCCGCCGCAGAATAGACCAAGGCCACCAAAAGAACAGTAGCAGCTAGGGCCACCACGACATAGGAGGAAAGAGGACCGGACATGACCACAAGACAGGGGGCAGACGATACGGTGGAAGGCACGGACCCAAGCACCACCTCTACATAATTGAAATGGCCAAATGGGATGGAACGAACAGGGCCACGAAAGAAGACCAAGGCTTCCAAATTGGATGGTGAGCCTATTACACTGATAGAGGGTGATCTATGTGACATCGGAGACATAGTTTGCAAGGTCACCAGGGAGGTGCTCCAAGAAGCAATCGCAGAGCAGCATAATGTGTTGGGGGCACTCAGGGCACAACTGTAGGGACTTCAGGTGCGACTCCCACAAGAAGGAATGGTAGTTGTCTATGGTACCACGAGAGCATTGGCAATAGAGCATTTGTTGCAGGCCAAAATGGCCAACACCATTGCGCTATCAGAAGGAGCATTGACATCAGACAACGTGGAGGATAGAGCCGTGGTAGGATGGATCAAGGGACTCTGCCTAAACTTGGTTGCCCTTCCGCGGGATATTTTATACTAGCTACAGGACAAAGACACGACAGAACTCTGCGCTAGGGAGGGACGCATAGCGCAAATGCTAAGTGAACAACGAATCAACATAGAACAACTTAGCCTACAACGTGATGAAGTGGTGGCTCAGAACCAGCAGTTGGAGAAGATTGTAGAGGAAGCATGTCGCCGCGTCTCAGAATTGGAAATTGCGATAAATCTGCCAATAGGAATACGGATCCAAAAATTTGCCAGTGGATTTCACGAGGTGAAGGAGGAAGCTACGAGGATCCAATTGGACCTCAACCTGCAAATTTCTGAATTACAGTTAAAGGCACAGCCCTCCATGCCCCCAGAAGTTTGAGATCAGTGCATTGGTGATATCCAAAAAGGGTTGGAAGAAATTGAACAGGTAGTGTGGAGTTGCACCACATTGTTGGAAGAATCCTTCAGGGTCCTCACAACCTTACAGGGGGACCCCACCATACAGCGGTTGGAAATAGAGGTGTGGGAGCTTCAAATGCAATATGATAGCATGTGCGGGATGGTGTAGACAGTGGTCCTAACTTAGCGGCTCGCGAGCTTGCAACAGGAAAAGGCATTGAAGGAGAAAGTGGACGCAGCACGCCAAAAAGAGGCATTACTTAAAGCATGCATCCAACCTTAGATTGATGAGGCCTTCCTCATCATGGTCGACATCGAAGGAAAACTCGTGCAACTGAAAGCGATGCATGATCTGAGATAGGTATTTGACCCTGACAATGAGCATTCGGTTGAGTGAGCAGAATGGATCCAGCGGATGGCAGAGTAGTGTGCTATGGATCTTCATGCAGCACAGGCACAGCTAGATGGACTTCACGCGAAGATCATCGCGCTAGCAGAGTGACTTGGGACAAGTCATGATGATTGTGTTAGGGGCCTGTTGGGCAGCGGATCCCCCCATAGTATGTTTTTGGGGCTTGAAGCCTGAATTTTGGTCAAGTGCAATGTAAAGACCCTGCGAAATGCAAGCACAGAACGTGAGAGTCTAGGCTTGTCCGCCCTAAAATAATGTAATTTAATGTATGGTATGTCGGCCTACCCATGGTTCGCAGACCATGGGATTGTATAAATAGAGCGAGGCTCTAAGTGAAAAGTAAGTCTTAGTTTTCGAGAAGTAATATGTTCTTTTGGACGGTGAATTATGCTCAGAGTCTGTAAGTCTGAGTCTTGGGTTAGAGTAGTAGGAAGAGGCTCTCTAGCTGTGTGTGCAGAGGCCTGATAGAGTCAGTAGCTGTGTGTGCAGATCCCTGCAGCTGAGTGCGCAAGGTGAAGTTGGGATTGTACTTGAACAAAGGATTAAAAAAAGATAAGTTGATTCTGAAATACTGTGTGCTTATGATTCTGTGATATTTATGCATCTCTTTATAGATTTATGATTTCACGCACTTGTTATGATTGTTGAATGATTAATTGGAATATTTGGCCCACATAATTAAGCTAAGATCTATAATAATAGCGTAGTAAGGATAAAGGATCTAGCCAGCACTTCTTCACACTCTTTACATAGCTACGCGGAAGCAGTCGCACAAGCTGCGAAGGACAGACGGCTGTGCGGAGCAGTGCAAGTGCATGGGTTTGGTTCACAAACTTCCTAGACTTCATCAAGACATCCCTAGGGTGTGGAAACCTGGTTCCAGCACCCTCCCATACTACCTAGGGTAAGACCTCAGTCCGCGCACCACGGGCTATTGCTGAAAGGGTCGATAGTTTCGAGATTATTTTACCTAAATCACTTCTCAACCTGGGTCAGGCCCCAACAAGCCAACAAGTAACCAACTACAGAGTCGCATGAGAGGGAGTGCGAGTTACTTCGTTGACCAGATGATCGATGAGTGAGTGTGAGGAGAATTTCAGCCATGTACAACTAGCTTCCCTCCTTCTAGTGCCAGAAATGTTGGCGTTGCTAGACTGCCCAACATTCATGGGATCACCCTAAGTATGAAGTCCCAACTAGACCTCACACCGTTTGGTGTGGGAGTCCCATCCGGTATGATGGACCAGTTTCCATTTTCTTAAGGATTTGCCTCAACTCTTGCTTTTCAGCACAAGAGAGTGGTTTGCTTTGTCTTTGAGAAGTGAGGTTCGTGTGCCTGATGAGTGTAAGTGTCACTTGTTTCAATGGTTCTTTCACTATCGAGGGAAAGGCTGAGAGTGAGTTCCAGGTTGATTGGGAGCAGTCCCAACACTACTAGGAACACACAACACAATAGGACATGCACAGCTTCTGATGGAGCAGTCCACATGGATGCGGAAGTCACAATGTACAAGGTAAGATAACACGTACAGCACTCATGGATCAGTCTGAATGAGTTCAATGGTTGTTACAGCAAGATTCATGTGAATTCTTTGTCTGATGTCTGGGAGAGTAGTCTACACGGGCGAGACAACGTTAACATCATATAAAACACATTTCCATTAATAGATTATGCATTACAACAAATGAAACAGTTTAGATGTAGGACACAGGTTAAAGCAACATGCATTACAAGTGTTAAAGATCAATCTCACAATAGATACAATACATGTGTGAAAATATGTTGGCCTGTTAGCAGGCTTCTGAATTAAGTGAAAGTTCCAATACACACCGTTACACAATATATCACTAACCCCGAGTGTGAGGTGTTGGAGCCAATACTTACTCCTCAAATAAAAGATTACAAACTCTCTTGGCTATGTGGGAGGAGCTAAGGTGAAAAGTCCCTTACATGTACAAATGAGGGGGTATTTATAGCCAAGGGTGAAACTAACCCTTGTGGATGTTCAACTACCCTCATGACCATTTGACTTCCATGAATTTTTGACTTACATGACTCTTTTTTCAACAAGTGGGTCTCTTGGACTTCCACATTACATCACATTGATTGACAACAAGCCCAAAGTGGATATGTGGGTGACATGACTCATGATGTGACTTGACATGACTTGACATGACAATGATGGCACATTCGTGTTGTTTCTGGAGTGCATGTCAAGTTGTAGTGCTATTGGGTGATGGATTCCTTCATGTTGTATCATAGCTTCACCTCCACATGGTGAAGTGCACGGAGTCTTCGATGGTCCTTGGTTTTCTTGATGAAGCTTTAACATGTTGTTCCATGCCTGCATGCTGGAAGGCTTGACAGGCTCATTTGTTCGCGAAGGTGCATGTTCGTCGCGTTTGTTTGCTTTGCGTGCTTCGTTCGTTCATCCGTTTGTGAACCTATCATTCTGCATGTGCTCCCTTCGTTCATCCCATTCGTCATCTTGTCATGTTTGTTGGTGTACCTATACCTATAGTCACTCATGACAAGATGACATAAAATCCAAAACCTCCTAGTCTACCATGACACATGATCATTTTGGATGTAGGGGACAGGGAGAGGCATCAAGGTTGTGAAGCGGGATGATCGCTCCGGACACTGCTGATGAAAACTGTGCAAGAGTCCCTGAGTGATGGAGACGGGAAATCTGAGATGACAACAACTGTCTACGAGGTCTGGCTCGGCTGGGAGGAAACATTGCGCAAATTTGGGAGGGACATTCCGAGCTGCTGGATGGCAAGGTAGACATGCTCTGCACATTTTTCAAAACAAACGGATAGCTGGGCTGGATAGCTAGATTTGGGCAATTTTCTAAAGGAACGGGTCGGGCCTCATGAAGGGTCAGCAAGCAAGGATTGCGTACTTTTTTGTGGGAATTGCCTGGGAGACAAGAAGCCAAAACTGTGCAATTCCCAGAGGGAAATACCAATTGGCTGCTAGGTCACTAGCAGCTAAAACTGTGCAATTCCCAGAGGGAGCTGCTAGATGGTTGATGGAGTCACTGGCAACAGAAACTACACAATTTCTAGAGGGAATTGGCATTCTGTTGCTAGGGGATGCTGGCAAGGAAAACTGCAATGAGGTCAGGAGGTTGGCCTCTCGATCATCTCTGCATAATTTCTGAGATGAATAGTTGGTAGACTATTGGGATGAATAACTGGGAAAATTGCACAATTTTATGGGGGAGACAGGGACGAGCACTTTGTGTCTATCTGGTCTGTCTGCACAATTCCCCCAATCAATTGAGTGGGTGAGGTCAGTGGCATCTACACAATTGTTTAGGGGAGTTAGTCCCTCGGTGATTGCTAGGTTCGACTATCTGGGTGGCCAGCATGAGATTTGATTGAATTTCTTATGGGCAACGCAGCTTGAAAAGACTAGCTTGGTGCTTTTGCGTTGTTCTAGTTGACAGTCGATCGGGTCGATGTGATCCGGATTTAAACAGGTACGCAAAAAATTACAGAGATAACCATAAACACAGAGATGCAGTGGAAATAATACTTCATTTCATTAATGTAAAATACTGAAATATGCTTACAAATAGGAATGGAAATAAACCAGCTAAGGCGATGGTAGCTTATCTCTGAGAAGAGATGTGGCGACTACATGCCTTTGAACTACCTTACAATGAGGCTCAAGGGCCTTTTTATTGTTGAACAATAAGAGAAAACCATAAACAACCAAAACCCTAACCCGAGGAGATGTAAAACCAAGAGTTTATGGGCCCTGTTGGGGTGAGTTGGACAACCAACTTCCCGGGGTCGCGACTTTGTCATATTATTTCTGTTTGACACGCATGATAGCTCACTGGAAAGATCTCTCTGAGGAATATGACAAAAAATATGATTTTAAATAGAAAATCATTCGCGATAGATTTCCAAAAAAACGTCATTTAGGGCCTCAAAACGGCTCCGGAAGTTTAGGACCCGAAAAACTGCTAAAAATAGTAAACTATGCTACAATTAAGGAAGCTAAAAAACTAAAAGAAGCAATGGTCGGGGTCCAAGTGGAATTGGCAGGTGGCCACCAATATCCACCTGGATCATTCCTCCCTCCTTAGGAAGCAATGGTCCGCATTGCGTTGAGTTCCTCCATGAGATGAGGGAACTTCTGCTGAACTTGGTCCTTGGTGAGCGACTTTCCCTGATGAAGGAGTTGGCTTGCTTTGACAACTCGATATAGTTAGATATTCTACTGGTGAGTGTGCTTGATCTGTGTGTCCATGATCCGATCAGTTGTAGCTTGTTCCATGCAATCTGGATTTAACTCTGTGGGTGTGAACTGTTCTGCAATGTCGGATTTGTCTAGTAATGGTGGAAAGTATGGCCAAAGTCGGTCCACATTGAACACTGGGTGCAGGCCAAGGAATGGGGGAATACTGAGCTCAAATGCATTGTCTCCCATAGCCTTGGTAATGGTGTAAGGATCATATTAGAATGGTTTGAGTTTCTGATAGGCTCCGGTAAGGCGTTCCTTTTGCAAATGCAACCAGACTTTGTCGCCCACCTGAAACTTGTGTGGCACCCAATGTTTATCATGTCGCTGATGGTACTTGGAATTTGATTTATCTAGAATGTCATGGACCTATTAGCGAATATGTTGGATGTTCTTAATGAAGTTGTTTTCCTTATTTGTTTCGGGTTGGACATGAGCCAAATCTGCGTGAGTAGCTACCAATGGCATGGCCACATCAATGGGACATAGTGGTTGGAATCCCAAGCCCACCTGAAAAGTGTTGTGGCCAGTCGAGTTGTGGAGAGCCTGGTTGTAGCTGTGCTGAACATAGGGGAGGCTCTCATCCCATGTGTGTGGATGCTTTTAATTGTACATGCACAGAATGTGTACGATCATCTTGTTGACAACCTCTGTTTGGCTATCAATTTGAGGATGGAAGACTGTGGAATTAGTGAGTTTGGTGTCCAACATTGACCAGAGACTGGACCAAAATGTACTGAGGAACCTATTGTCCTGATCTGAGATGATAGACTGTGGGATCCGAAAGTGTACCACACTCATTCAAAGAAGATTTTAGCAGTGGCTTCTGCTGTGATATTCTTCTTGCATGTAACCATAATGGCCATCTTCGAGAACCTGTCGACGACCACAAAAACACAGTCATTTCCATGCGTAGTGGAAGGAAGGATTGACATGTAATCCATGCAGATGGATTCCCAAGGTCGACTAGGGGTAGGCAGCGGGGTATAGAGGCCTTGCTTCTTGATGGTCAGTTTGGCAATGGCACAGGCATTGCATGATCTGATGTACTTCCTAACATCCTATCGAAGATTAGGCTAATAGAAATACTTCTGCAGTACTGCCACCATTTTCTCAACCCCGAAATGCCCAGCAACCCGACTGTAGTGTGCTTCCCAAACTACCTTGGCATGCTCGCTTGAAGGAACACAAAGGTGACCCAAGTGGCATAACACGACATCCTGGAGGTGAATATCTGGAACATGCTAACCCTCCAAGAGTGTCTGGTATGTGTGGCCGGATTCTAGGTCACTTTCGTAGAGAAGTGGCCAATCAGAAGTCTCATGCCCATAAGAGTTGATCACGGTGGTTAATGCCACGATCATTGGTCGACTGAGGCAATCTCCAATATTATTGGTGTTTCCCTTCTTATACTTGATATTTAAATGGAATTTTAGATTGCAGATTACTGTGGTGTGATTTTTGAATGGAGTTCGTATTTTTCACCAGAAAATATGAACACTGTGGAAAATCCGAACTCCATTCAAATGGAATTGTTGCAGGTATGGTGACCACTTCTGATGGTGATCATTATGCAATTTCCCTTGGGTCTGTATGAACTGTAGGGGTCCGTGGTCTATGTGGATGACTGTTTCCTTCCCCAAAATGTAATGCTTCCATTGTCAGCAGGCCTACACAATGGAACACATCTCTTTTTCATAAGTGGGATACTTATGGATTGTGTCTGAAAGTGTCTCACTGTGATATGCCACTAGATGCCCGTATTGAGTAAGGACTCCCCCAATAGCATAGTCAGAGGCATCTGTCTCGACCTTAAATGGTTGTTGCAAGTCTAGTAATGCGAGCACTGGTGCCGAGCAGAGGCGATCTTTCAACTCTGTGAATGCCTTTAGTTGAGATTTAGACCAAAAGAATTTTGCTTTCGCTCCTCCCTTGGTGACTTGACTCAAAGGCCACGTGATATGAGAAAATCCCAACATGAACTTGCTGTAGAAGTTGGCAAGACCTAGAAAGCTATGAAGCTCTGTTAGAGTGGTTGGAGATGGCCAATCCCAAATGACTTGGATCTTGGCTAGATTCACATGCACCCCCTTTTTATCTATAATGTATCCTGGATACTGAACCTGGGTCATGCCAAAAGTGCATTTCTTCAAATTGGCACATAACTTGTGTTGCCGTAGTGTTTGGAGAACCTGTCGGATGTGCTGGAGGTGCTCTTCCCAACTCTAGCTGAAGATCAGGATTTCATCCAAGTATACCACTACAAATGAGTTGGTGAATGGCCACAAGATGTCATCCATTAGTCTCATGAAGGTTGCAGGAGCATTCATCTATCTGAAAGGCATAACCAACCATTCGAAAAGGCCCTCCTTGGCTTTGAAGGCAATCTTCCACACATCAACGGGTTTGATTGGTACCTGGTGATATCCTGACCTCAAATCGATCTTGCTGAAATATTTTGCCCCCTTCAGTTGGTCCAGGAGGTCATCAATCTGTGGGATTGGGTACCTATTACGAACAGTGATCTTGTTCAGTGCTGGATAGTCAATACAGAGTCTCCAAGTCCCATCCTTCTTTTGTAACAACACGATCGGGCTCCCACAAGGTGATGAACTTGGATGGATGTGACATTTTTGCAGCAGCTCCTAAACCTGCCTCTTGATTTCATCGTTCTCTAGAATGGAGCACTGATAGATTGGTCCATTGGGCAGCGGTGCACCTAGGGTCAGATCGATGGAGTGCTTGACCTGACAGTGCAGAGGAATCCCTGCGGGGGAGGTGAAGATGTCCTCGTACTCCTCCACGACCTTTTCCATCTATAGTTGTCGTGCGGAGGAGCCCTGTATGGAGGTCGTGGCCACCATCTTATTCTTTCCTTGAGGACGTATCATCAGAAAAACCAAATTTCCCAGTTTTGGAAATGAGCTTACTGCATTGTTTTGCACTAACCAAAGAGATGGCGGTAGGTGGTGCTACCTCTGATATCCTATACAACTCATTTCCCAAAGTAACAATAACAGCACGGGGCCTTGATTCATACACAGCATGTCACTTCCACAAGTATGGTTGTCCTAATAATACATCACAAACTTCAATGGGAGCAATGGCACACAATACCTCATCCGTGAAGGGCTTGATGTTGTATGGAAGGAGAAACGGTTGGCTCACGCGAAGATCTCGTCCTTGGTGAAGCCACTCGATGATGTATGGTTGTGGATGTGCTATGGTTGGTAAGCCCAACCGCTTCACGACCTCTACCGAAATGAGATTCTTTTGGCTTTTGTTGTCGATAATGAACTGTAGCGAGGAGCCCTTTACCCATATCTGTGAGTGGAAAAGACGCTCCTCCTCCTCTGGATCTTCGAGTTCCTTCTTTTGGATATTCGTGGTGGCAACAGTGGCGTTGGGCTCCACATAGATAATATGCTTCCCTTTGTCATTCCCCTTGTCGAGTTCTGACTCAGAGTCGGAACATGCATCCAATTCTGAAACCTTTAGCTCGGCCACCAGTGACTACTTGGCCCAATACTCACTTGTGTTGTGAGTGGAGCTCTTATGGAACTCACACCACTTTCCTGTGTCCTTTTTCGGCTTCACAGTTTTGTTCTTTGCTTGCAGCTTTGGCAGGTTGTCTTAGGATGCCTTGCCTTGGCTTTGTCCTTTATTTTGTGGTTTGGGGGCACCTTTCCCTTGCTTTGGATTTGCAGATCCAAAGTCTCGCTTATTCTGTTTAAACTTTTGCTCGACCTTGATGGCATATTGGTATGTTGTGCCAAGCGAGGAAATGTTCAGGAATTATATTTCTTCCTGGATGTACTTGTGCAGGTAGCCATGGTATTTGAGTACCAAATGCTGCTTTGTATCCTTGATACCCAAATTTGTGCGAAGGGTATGGAAAATGTTGGTAAACTTTGGCACATCTTGGTCCCTTCCTGTTGGGTAGCGGAGGTCCCACATAGCAGTTTTGAGTTTGAAAGCCTAAAAAGTAGGATAAAAATATTGTAAACCTCCGAAATATGCGGAGCACGAAATGTAAAATACCGAGTCAAAGGGTTGTCTGCCTGAAAAATAATATAAAATAATAAGAAGTAAGTCAGTTCGTGGACCATAGGAAGGTATAAATAGAGCGCAGTTCTATGAGGGAAAGGCAATTATTTTTGGGTATGATCTTGGATTTGGAATTGTAATGGGTTTTTAGGAGAATAATTTGTAAGCATCTGTAAGTCTGAGTCGGGGGTTTGGGTAATGGAGAGAGGCTCTGCAGCTGTGTGCGCAGAGGCCTAGAAGAGTCTGCAACTGTGCGTGAGAACCCCTACAGCTAAGTGCACAGGGCGGATCTGGATGTATTAGTGAAGAAAGTAAATAAAGATAAGTTGCTTTGGTAATTTTGTGCTAAATTTGAAGTATCGCGGATCTAGCTTTTTGTATGGTTAATATCACTGTTTGATCTATGCGCATATTCTTACCTTTTGAATACAGGTGAATCTGCGTTTAATCTAAGTACGAGAACTAGATAAATCCGATAAATGTTTACCTAAAGACCCTGCTAAGTAATACTTCATCAAATAGATTAGATCTGTAAACCATGCAACCATAGAAAGTTAAAATCATTCTAGATTTGAATCTGCACCGATATAGAGCAGAGCGAGGCTATAGAATGGCGTGCGATACCTACAGACCACATCCAAACGTCCCAAAGGTGTAGAAACTTGGTTCCAACACCCTCCCCTGCTACCTCAGGTGAGACCTCAGTCCACACTCCGTGGACTGTTGCCGAAAGGGCCGGTAACTACGAGATTTGCTTGGCTAAATAATTCTTTCGAACCTGGGTCAGGCCCATAAAAGCCAACAAATGGTTTCATTGTCGAGACAGGGATTTGCCTAAGGGGTGCTTGGTGTGAAACGCAGGGACTCGAGAGAGAAGAGAATTGAAGGATCGAAGGGACCAGGAATAGTAGTAGTTCAAGGGTAACAATGACGAGCGCAATCCAGTTACTGGTATTCAAAGGCGCAGGAGGCGAAGACCTAGAACATTTCTGCTTCGTGCTAACATTTGTATGGAATGCGTAACAAATTGCAGATGATAATATCAGAAAGGCTACCTTAGTCAACGCGCTGCAGGACCGAGCATTGACATTGTACATAAAGTACTCAAGCGATCACCCAACGGCGGGGACAGCAAAAATCTAGACCGAATTGAAGAAGGAGCTTAGCCAACCGAAGTCAGAAACACAGTCGATTATACGGTTCAAAGAGATTGCGATGATGCCTGGTGAAACCCCATGGGATTTGGACCAAAGACTGAAAAGTATTATTCGCGAGGCTAACATGACATGACAGATGCGCAACACTGCGCTTGGTTTATGGCATCATTAACACCACATCTGAGGATGGCTCTGTCACAACAGAAGATCTCAACCCAGGATGAAGCATTAGAGACAGTGATGAGGTTTCACGACACTCCGTTACAAGACCCGGGGTTGGGAGTTCAGCAAATCCAAGCGCAGATCCAAAATTTGTGTTTGGAAATGAAGAAGTTAAAACAAGAACAGGCACTGCAGCCAAAAGTCTGGGAGGAAGTATGGTGTAGGAGCCAAGGGCACGATAAAGATCACTGCCCAGTCTCTGTGAATTATGTGGCAATGGGGGGACCAACACCATTGCAACTAGAGGCAGGGCTGAGCACAACAACCCCGATCTGGTGTGCAATCTGTTAGGTGGGAGGAAAGCACAACACGAATAACTTTCATCTGCTGCCAAAATACAAGCAGACCCGCTAGCAGCTATTTTGTAACTTTTGCAGATCGGTGGACCATGAGGAAAGGGACTATCATAGCTACCAATTATTAATGGACCATTCACTTGCTTACAGAATGCATACTGAGGCGTGAGGTCAGGATCTAGCTGCGGTGATCGTGCGCAGTGGGTTCCAAGGCTGTGGGCAAGGATGGGGCTGTATGGGGCCAGGAAGGGGTCCCGAGCAACTAATCTACTACAATTGTGGAGGTCTTGGACATTATGCGTGGGATTGTACTAACCCCACCAAAATTTCGTGCAGTTATTGTGAGTAATTTGATCATGAGCTGATAGATTGTCCTATGATGATAGCACAAATTCGCGAAAAAAGGGCAGCGCAACCAACAACGACCCAGAATGTGCAGATGATGAGGTTTAAACCTTGTGAGGAAGATCCCAAAGTCAACATGGTACTAAGAAGTGGCATGGCCATAGAAGCAGATGAAAGGAACTTAGGGATCGGTAAGGAGACATATCTGGAAGCTCAGGTGAGCTTCACGGAGGTCTCTACCCCAGTTAGTAGGGATCAGCCAAAGGCAAACAAGGATCCCTCGATGATAACTACCTTTTTAGAGACATGTATAAAATTGCTTCATGACAACAGGGTAGTTAAAGGCTTGCAGGAGTTCATAAATAGATGCGCAGGATGGAGTGAACCTCGCGTCATTCGAAATTTGGGAAGGCATGCATCACGGACTGGGAGGGAAATGTGACTAACAGCACAAATCTGCAAGTATGAAATGGATTAGGTCATTCTGGATCTAGGCTCAGATGCCAACGTACTACCTAAATAGACTTGGGAACGCATGGGTAAGCCTATGCTACAATGGTCCCCTATCCAATTGTAGATGGAAAATCAGTGGAAGGTACTACCCATGGGAAGGCTGCAAGGAGTTACGGTAGACCTTGACGGCGCAAGTACTTGGACAGACTTTGAAGTTATTGAGCTCATGGATGAAAGTATGCCCTATCATGGAATATATTGAGCCACCGACGTGAATGGGATTATTAATTTAAAGAAGCGGACAATGGTATTTGAAACAAAGTTGCTCCACGTGGTCATTCTGCTAGATCTGGCTAAAGGACCACGCTACATTGAGCCTATGCACGACAGAGAAAGTGACGATGACATAGATTGTAGTTACAGAATGGCTGCACAAAGGTGAGAATGGGTCAAGATAGTGGAGGATAGAAGAATATCACGAGGCTATGAAGAATCTTTCACTTCCGAGTCAGATAAGGAAGACGAGCGATGGCAAAATAGGTTGAATGGAGTGACCATGCTACATTGCAACATGGTGACTAAATCTTTGTATTACGTGAGGGCCTAGGATCGCGAAATGCCGACATATGATGGGCTAACAATAATAGATGAATTCTTGACCAAATTTGAAGTCGCAGTACCAGAGCACCAACGGTTTGATGTGATGAGGTGGGCATTGCGTGCGATGCCTGCGCGATGGTGGGGAACACATGAAGGGACTTCCAATGATTGGCGCGGCTGCAGGCGCATGATGAAGATCAGATTTGGGAAGCTGAAACTATGCATAATGGAGAAATACGATGGACATGATGACCCGTGCATGCACCTTACCAGATGGATCAAAGCCTACGGAGAGGAACCTCTGCCAGAATGGGTGCACTTATTTTATCACACCCTGGATGTCATTCCCAGAAAATGGTATACTGAAGCAGAGCTCCGACACGACACAGGCGAGTGGGATATCTTGCGCGCAGGGTTTTTGTCGACATTCCTCTTTGAAGATCAATGGATGTATCCAGTGGACGAAGCATTACAGTTGATAAAGGCCACCATTTTCAAGGCACCACTGGAACCAAAGGAAATTGTGCAGCCCAATTGGTCGCAACAGCTGAGCCAGGCTCTCGAATGCTATAATGTCCAGGTAGAAGATGATGAGGACGATCCATGAAACGTCAACATTCCAAAATTAGAGGGGAGCCGTGAGGTGCGCGGACCCGAAATCGAAGATCCAGATATCACGGTGCCATTGAAAACGAGGAAAATCAATATCGAAACCGAAGAAGAGCTGAAGTATGCAACACTTGGGGACTATTAGATGATGCCACAGTGGAGAAGGTCGTCGAATTGCTTCGTGAATATTAAGATTTATTCCTAACAAAAAACACAGAGCTAAAAGGGATCCTAGGAGACCTGGGAATGATAAAGATAACGTTGAAGCCAGACACGAAACTAGTTAAGTAGCGACCCTACCAATTGAACCAAAAATATAAAGCAAAGGTCCACAAAGAACTGGAAAAGATGTTGGCAGCAGGAATCATTGAACCAGTCGAGGAGTCCGATTGGGTAAGTCTGATGGTTGTGCAGGAGAAGAAACAGAAGGGTGAGATTCGTATCTGCATAGATGTTAGGAAGCTTAATGATGCCTCGATTAACGATCCATTTCAAACTCCGTTTATAGATGAGGTACTGGAAAATTTGGGGGGGCAGGAAACCTACTCCTTCACGGATGGATTCTCAAGATACCACCAGATCAAGATCGTGCCAGAGGGCAGGAGTAAAATGACGTTCACCACTGAATGGGGTTGCTTTCAGTACATGGTGATGCCCTTTGGACTGAAGAATGCGTCGGTGATATTTTCACGAATAATGGTAGCGGCATTCAAATAATTTATACGCAAGTTCTTAGAGGTCTATCTTGATGATTGGGCCATGTTTGGACTGGTTAAGAAGCACGTAGCAAGCTCACGGTTGATGCTGGATACTTGTCACCGGCACCAGATTGCACTAAACTTAAAGAAGTGTACTTTCCTTGTCCCATTCGGAAAACTGTTAGGCCATGTGGTCTATAAGCAGGGCTTGATGGTGGATCTGGCAAAGATTATAGTCATACTCAATCTACAAGCACTGCAAAGTGTCAAAAACCTACATGCCACACTAGGACATACAAGCTACTATCGGAAGTTCATCAAAAGCTATGCCCAGATCACAGCTCCGATGGAACAATTGCTGAAAAAGGATGCTACTTATTGATGGAATGAGAAATGCAACAAAAGTCTGGAGATGCTTAAGGAAAAGATGGCATCAGCCCTTATATTGGTCTTTCTAAAATGGGATGTCGAGTTTCATGTGCATGTCAACGTGTCATGTATCACGCTGGGGGCGGTACTTACTCAACCAGGAGCCGAGGGAATTGACTACTCGATTGCGCTCGCAAGTCACCAGTTGTCAAAAGCTAAGAAGAATTACTCCACTACCGAGCATGAGGGATTAGCAATGGTATACACACTTCAAAAATTCCACCACTATCTACTTGGAGGACACTTTAAGATGTATATCGATCACTCAACGTTAAAATACCTAGTAAACAAGCCTGTGTTGGGGGGGCACATTTGTATATGGTTACTGTTATTCCAGGAGTATGACTTTGAGGTCGTCGTAAAGTCGAGGTGTCTAAACGTAGGCCCCGATCACTTGTCCCGAATTGAGATCAGCGAAGAACCCACAAATCTAGAGGATGGACTCTCGGATGCACAGTTATATGTGGTGTGCATAGCAGATGGTCACTTTGAGGATATAATCCATTTCTTAACTACAGGAATTGCACCGCAGGGATATTCTGTTCAGCTAAAGAAGGAATTGGTGATACGTGCAACAGATTTCACCGTGATTGCAGGACACCTATACAAAATGGGCAACGACGAAACATTACGTAGATATGTCTCGGAGTTTGAGTGAGGATAGATCTTGGCCGAAGCACATTGGGGGGTTGCTGGCGGACATTATGCGGGTCGCGCCACAGCCCAGAATATTCTTCACGTAGGATTATCGTGGCCCACTTTGCATCAGGGTTTGAAAGCATACTGTTGAGCCTGCGACATATGTCAACGGACGAGGAAACCCTCGCGGAGGGATGAAATTCCCCTCCAACCATAGATGACACTACAGCCATTCGAGAAGTGGGCAATCAATTTTGTAAGACCTATCGAGCCACGAGAGAAGACGGCCGCTCGTTATATCATCACTACAATAAATTATTTGACCCGATGGGCAGAGGCACATCCGGTTAAGGATTGCACAGTTGTGACTGCTGCGAAGTTTTTGTTTGAGAACGTACTAACAAGGTTTGGGTGTCCCAAAATTCTCATGAGCGATCAAGGTGTTAGCGCTTGAAATTTCACCTCAGGCTGAAAAAGGTAAACTCCAAGGCAACATCAAACCACTTAGCCTCGTAGCTAGCCCTACGGGGTAGGAGAGGGCTCTCTCTGGTCTATCTCGGCAAAGATCTTCAACGGGCAGTGATAACCAATAAAGAACACTGATTTTAGGCTAGTAAACTGATAAAAAGGTTTGATTTGGGGTTTTTAGGGTTTTGGTGGAAAATTGGGGAAAGGCAATTTTGGGTGCGGGGATTGGACACAGTTTTCGCAGGGGGTTCTTTAGGGCAAGGTAGGAGACTGTATTGATGCCTTTGAAATATTTATATGGATTGAGAACGACTGGTGAGGAGCTAAGGAGAGCAAGCAATCACCTTGAATTCTCCTTAAACAGCTGAAAACATTGATATTAAGCAAACTTAAAGGCAGAGCATAGCAACCATGAATTCTACCTTAAGACTTCATTTGCTTAATTTGCAGAAGAAAAAGTAAGAAGATGATTCACATAAAAAACTTACAAGTACAAAGAGAAACACACCATCAATACATGTAACCATAGGAATCCCAAAAAGGACTGCAAAACCCTCATCTTTCTTCCTTTGCCAAAATGCAGAGATACGATAAGTAATACAATAGAAGCTTTCTCCCTCAAGAGTCCAACCATGAAAATGACTAAGAAAGTACATAATATAGGCAAGCTAACATCTTTACTTGCCTCTAGGGGTCGAGCTCACTATCCTAGGAGCTGTTTCAACCAATTCTAAATTGAGCACTAAAATCTAGGTAGTCAAAACAACTTGCCTCTATAAGCTAGGAAACCAATTCATTCATTAAATTTTTACCTTTTTCATGAATGAATCTTCTAGAAGAGATAAATAAGTGTCAAAGTATCATAAAATTACATCATTTACATCAAGGAGGATCAAAATCCACTCCAAAAAGTCAAACCTAGTCAAAACTGTGTTTTGCTGAGTTGTAGGTGAAAATTTGAGAAAATGTGCTGATGCGTCGCGCCCCAATTCTGAACGCGTCACACGCCTTTGAGCCAACTTTGGAGGCACTTCCCGGAGTAAAAATGAGGCAAAAGTGGGCTTGTTGGAACGTTATGGATGTCTACGTTCCAACTCAAGTGGAATTTCTGAATTTGGTGGTCATTTGCCCCTCCAAAATTGCAATCTCCCAAGATTGCTTCCTGTGTGTCAAAAAGGTGGCAGAAAGTCATTTTTTGCTTGTTTTTTGACCTTCTGGAGGCTCAAAACTTGGTGAAATTTCTTGGTAATTTATGAGCAAGTGTATTTTTGCATGAAAAATCCAAAAATGCTGATTTTTCATGAAATGGACCTCCCCAACGAAAGGGTCGCATGCGACGCACTACGCGTTGAGGGCAAAAACCTGTGTTTGGCACAAAAAATTCACAATTGACAAAATTTTCTCCAAATTTCTTGAAATTTGGGCTGGGAGTCCCCAATCAAGTACCATGCTCATTCAAAGAGGCTTTGGCCAAAATTTGGACTGGAACGGGCCTTTTCCGTCATTTTAGTGCCTTGGCCAACCTCCTTGGATTTGGCGATTGTAATTTTGACATTTCTCTAAAACCATGACACATGTGCAAAACGTGAAGGAGGTTTTTCTTCTTTGGCATGTTGTGGACAAAAACCTCTCTCCGTTTTCTCAAATTCATTATTTATTGCTCTGAAACACCATTTGAGTGAAACTTATCCCGATGTGTGAAACAAGGAATTTTGTCGAAATGAAGTGAAATGAAGGGGATAAGGGGCTTCTAAATTCTTGGGGAAATTT
>APFE031214856.1:40000-42939 GCA_000404065.3 Pinus taeda | reverse complement strand
TAAGCTTTTCATGAGGTGAAGAAGGGCTTTCATGCTGGGAGGATGACGTTGGGTCAGATCAATGGGTTGTAATCCTCTCTTCTAATCTCTATATCAATAAAGCTATTCAAGTTTTCCCCCACACTCTTGTATGTTTGCTAATATATGCATATGTGTGGTCAATATATATCTTGTCCTATATTGTTTATGATTTTAGATCTCTGCACTTTGAAGGTATTATGCTGCTTTGACTTTACAGGTACTTTTTGAAGCAGAGTGGTCAATGGAGGAGCGGCAAATATCTATCAAAGAGGAGAAGGAACAAGCAGAGAACCAAGTGAAAGATTGAGGTTGGTATTCTTTGCTCCTCTCCTATCTACTTCTCATAAAGGAAAACGAAAGTAACTTTAATCTATTTGTTTCTAAGATAGCTACTCGTCTTAGTGGGACTAGCAGCTTTGCATAGACACTCGATTTCCCGATAACAAACACGTTAAGGGTATTCTCCATTCCTTTACCAGTTCCCCTTCCTTTCCTATACTTAGGAACCTCAACATTGATATTGATCTTTTGGCCAATAGGGCTTGCCTATTGGACGAAGGAAAAACCAAAATAAGTGATGCTGTTGGGTATGCTACTATCCTGTGATCAGGATCATGAATAAAACTCGCATGCCCTCTTCTTATTTTGATATCTATCCTAAAATTGTGCCCATATATATTTCCTCCCTATCATTGCTTGTTCATTCATGCTCCATCCCCAATCTGCACCTCTCACTTTCATATGTTAATTCTCATACCAAAGTCATTCATTTTACAATTTTGGATTCTCCTCTCATGATTACATTGGAGGAAAACTGTCGACTCAACATGGTGTACTAATGGCGCAGTATGCATGCAAACATGCTGAATTTAATGGCTCCCACTCAGACCAAGGTTTACCTTAGGCAAAATCAAATGAACCTCTCGTGAGGTCCCTTAACTAGTGTGTCACATTTATCCGCTTCGGTGAAGATTAGGTTTCTAATTCATTTGACGATCATGCCAAATGTGGAAGAAATCTTCTCATTCAACAAGATGATGAGTGCCCTACCTTGGGATGTTGGTAGATTTGTAGTAATAATATGACCTCACATGAGAAATTTGAGAGGTGAAATGAATAAATTGGTAAGGGGAAACATATTAATCTTCATTCCTGTTGCTCAGAGAGAGCCTGGACTTAGGCAATGGGGAATTTGGTGCTATTTAGTCAGGCCAAGAACTGTGGAGCACTTTAGATGGCATAAGTCAGATTCCAAAGAGATCCATTAGGTTGTTGGTAGTGCTCTTTCTCATGGCATGCTTGCCTCAGGGGTAAACTCGGCGGTAACTACATTAACTCCCCTACTTTGTTATGTTGGGTGAATTAGGGACAATATCAATTTTGCTAGAGTGTCAAAGATCAATCCTGAAAGAGATAGAGCTATGTGTCTTGCCTTTGCAGTTTATCATCTTTTTTCTGGCATGCCCCTTCCAAAATGGCATTAGGCCTCTCAGGACGTAGGTAACAATGCTCTGGTCATGGGGCAAGATGGGATTACAAGAATGTCAACATGGAGGGGAGCTCTCCCAATTCTTAAACCTCAGCCTCAACTAACTGCGAGCAATGCAGAAAGGAACATGCATAGTTGAAGGCAGAAATCTACGATCTGTAGGCGATGCTCCATCAACAGAGAATCTCATAATGTAACACTTTGGACATTGTTGAAGCTCAAAGACAGAGAATTTCTCGTTTAGAGGATGAAGTGGAGGCTCTTCAAAGCATAATTGTCGATCTCCAACTGCATAATGTCATGGTAGACAACCCTTCAAAGGATACACACAGGGATATAGATCTGAATCGCCCAACTAATCCTTCAAACTAAGCTAATTATGTCATGACTAGTTTCCAATGCATACTTCTTTTGTCTCAATTTTGTTGTGTCTATATTATTAGAAAAATAAAAGTATTGTCAAATGTTATAGATTCTGCTTTTATCTAAACATGGCTAAATAACTTTCATATGACAGTTAAAATGTCTATAGAATCACTTGCAATGTAAATCACCCACATATTTAAAAGAGAATCAAAATAATCTAATTTCTCCGCCAATTTTAGGAAATTCTTAGTGAACAGAATTTGACACCTCAAAAGCTATAATCCTCTACGAAGACAATTACAAACCATCACAAAAATTTATTCTACGAGGATTTTAACATGATGTGTGTCTTTATTCCCCTTTTATATTATTATATTGGATGGAGAATGTACGTTCGAACAACATCATAACAAATACAAGCAAAGCCTTTTTTTCTTGGGTCAACAATTCCATAGTTTAAATACCTACTCACTTGCCCCTTTTGAAATGCTTTACCTAATCACAACTTAATCAAGGTTTGACTATACAATAATTTTAAAGATGTAATTATTACCCGCTATGGAAAGTTAAATTTAAACATTATAAAATGTTTTCTTCTTGACTTAAAAGAAACTATATTTTACGTGAAAATGTAAAAGTTCATTCTTTCAGGGGGTAAAAATGGCTTTGTTGGCACACTGATTGATAATTACAATTTAGTACGTTAGACGTGACAATTCTTGCACGTGGGTCAAGCAAATGAAAAGGCAGCTTCATTTTCACCAAAGTGTCGGTCCATTAGCAAACATTACTTTTTATCATCGTGCATTCCAGACAATGCTATTTTATTAATGATGCATTTACAGAAAAAAATTAAGTGTGGCTTATTTTGTAGGATAGGTTTTCAAAATTTTTATTCTTTAAAATATAAAAATTAGGGATACTTTACTTCTAATATGGATAGTTTACTTCTAATAAATTGAGAATAATTTTTATGGTATATATTATTTAGTAGATGGAATTAAGGGTTTTCAAAATAGTTTTTAATTTTTATTTTTATTTTGGCGTTACACATTTAAAGTTA
>APFE031214856.1:0-35000 GCA_000404065.3 Pinus taeda | reverse complement strand
ATTAACCCAATAGTTTCTAAATTTGAGATAAGTGATTCTATCTTATAATGTTGAGTGTGTTGGTAAGGAACATGTAATTGAGGGATTGGTTTTTCTAGTTAATGTTAAAATTGTATGGAATTGTTGATATACGAAAGAAAGTTTGTCATTAATACCTAGTGGGTTATGACAAATGGACTAATTTGCCTTCAATGTGTAAAGATTGCTAGAATCTTTGTGATGCATCCTTGAGTTATTGTGGCATGATTTGGTCATACATTCATATTATGAATTATGATGGTACATATGCTTGGCGCATTGGCTATGTGCATACTTGTATGAGACAATGAATTGCACAATTGAATGTCATGAAAATAATAGCTTCTAATCATTTTGAGGAATTGTTGAGTTGTGGAATGAGTGGCATGAATCCCTCATCTTGCAAAGCAAAGTGGAAGCTAATTACTCATGAATTTAGAGATATGTATCTTTCAGTTTTGACTCTTTGTTTGTTGGAATAAATGTTTAAATGCATTGTGGAATTCTTGTAATGATTACGATGAAAATAAATAATGCAATGATAGGTTCATTTCAATTTTATTTTTAAATCAATTGAAAATGATTAAATTATTATGTGTACAATTATTCTGCGATCACTTTATGGGATTTTATAAATCTTGTGATGATTTTTTATTTTTTATTTTATTTTTTATTTTTTATATGTAAACACTTACCACTCTTTGGCTAATTGAAATTACAAATTATAGTTGAAATGGCCTTGGTTATGATAATAAAGGTTGAGTACTACCATATGCAAGAGTCAAACATCATGAGAAAAATGTCATATTTATGAAATCAGATTCCTATATGAAGCAAGTTTGGAAAATAAATAGGAAGAGTATTTGATTTAAGTTATTATGATTAATCTCATGGAAGCTATGTGCTTGTGATATAGGTGATATGATGATCTATCTAGGGAGGATAGATGATTGTTGTGAAGCTAAAAATACCAGGGAAATGGCTATTACAGTGAGACTGGAATCCTATGAGGTTCATACTTCACTAATATGCCTTGCCATGTCACCAATCCTATGTTATGTTCTAGTTCCATGGCCTTTCACTCATATCATGCAAGGTTATTTACCTATGTCCCTTCCCTGCTATATTTTCATTAACATTCTTAGCTTTTCCATTTCCATGTCTCTAATTATTGCATGCATTTCTTCTGTAATGTAGGAAAGTAAGAGAAGATGATTTTCATTGGTGGAGCATGGTGTCAACTCACAAGTGTTGTTGGTGGGGCATGGTAGCAGCTAGAACAAGTTCCCATGGCATGCCTCACCCTTACCTTGAATACACCGCAACAATGTTAATTTTGATGTTAAAGCCTTTATTGCATAATGTCCCCCTGTTAAGGATTGTTAGACATTAGAGAGAGACCCACAACATTTATTTGAAATTATCAAAGCCTATTCACGAATAATAAATTTTGATTTCTTAAATAACTATATATTTCTAATAAGTAGAAGGTAAATAAGTGGATAACAAGGAAAAATTTTTCCAATCATATATTTTTCAACTATTAAATATTTGAAATTTAATAAATATGAAAATTGATTTTAGGGGTGGTAGGAGGGGGAGGGATTCTTTACCATCCCAAGCAAATAACTGTCAAAAAGTATGCTTGGGGCCTTGGCAGGAAATCCAATAATAAGGTTGGGGTGTATGGATTCTATTTGGGGCTTCTGCTAGCCCAACATCGTGAAGTAAAATAGATCTTCATCTCAGGAGACTCCTTCCTTATTATCTGACACTTAAGAACAAACACTTCTCTTAAGGATAATGTCCTAAGTGTAACGCTTCAACACGTCAAGGGTATTCTCTATTCCTTTACCAGTTCCCCTTCCTTTCCTGTACTTAGGAACCTCAACATTGATACTGATCTTTTGGCCAATAGGGCTTGCCTATTGGATGAAGGAAAAACCAAATAGGTAATGTTGTTGGGTATGCCACTATCCTGTGATCATGATCATGAATAAAACTCGCATGCCCTCATATTTTTTTTTTCTAAGTAAGACTATTCTATTATTCACATAAAAACTATAAAGTTACATCATGACTGTCGTAAGAAACAACTGCACCAAAGGAGAGGCAGTTTGAAACTAAAAATTGTCCAAGACAAAGAGTTTGAACCAGACTGAGGATTTGGACTAGACAGAAGGTTTGCTGTCCCACGCAGGGGATCCTTACAAGCATAGACAGAGAGGTTGCAGACACATCTTACATGCATTTCCAAAAAAGCATGCAAATTGAACCTTGACATAACCACTATTACAAAACATTTTAACTGAAGCAAAAAGCCCTCTATACTGGGCCGCATAACCTGATACAAAGCCGTCGAATGAGAATTAGGCGTTTGGGGGCTCCTCCAGATTCTGCACCATCCCACGTCATACCGGTCCTGAGCTTGAACATCCTCATGCTCATTCGGATCTGGGGCTGTTGGCTCCAATACCGCTGAATTGACATTACTCACAGTCGAACCCGGGGCAGTTGGCTCCAGCCCCGCATCATTGACATTGCTCGTCGGGATCATCGTCACTCGCGGAGAACTAGGATTCAGCACAGCAATTGAGCCTGGATCCTCCTGAGGAGAGCTGGTCTCTCCCTCTTCTTGTGCTTCTGCGTAGAAGAGCACTGAGACATGAGCAGTGATCCTGGGACAATTCAAAGTGTTGTTAAATGAGAAGATTGTAGAGCCAAAAGAGGGTGAGGACGAGGAGCCAAGAGAATTGGGCTCAAGGATTTGACTAGGCCTCAGTATGCATCCTCTTCTGTGAGAAATGAATTCACTGGAGGGAGGGAAGGAAGAAGGGCTGGAGGGCACCCTCCGTGAGGTACCTCGTTGGCTTATCATCCTTTGATGGAGCCGAGGCATGGCAACAGCAGCAACGGCCCCTTTGTGAACACCAAGTCGAGCAAGCAGAGAAGCAAGGCATAGGCCGGCCAAGCAAACAGACTGACGAGAACCCAAAGCAATAGAGAGCGTCCAGGCAACAGATTGAGGCGGCTTCTCCGGAATAACAAAGCAAGAACCTAGCTTCATTACCTCCACCCAGCATAACAAAAACGTCACCAGATCTAACCCATGGCGAAGGTTGGTATTATTACCTCCTCCCCTGCCTCGAGACTCGTCCACCATAACTGTAGCATTCATGAGAGCCGAGAGTCCGAACATTTCAGAGCGTGCGGAGGTAAATTCAAATTTAGGATCGCCTGCAACAATTCCGTTAACCTCATCAATGCGCACAATCCAATATTCATCCGTCACCTGGTTCGTATCTGTGCTGTACAGGGTTGGCAGGTGGCAGCCGTTCTCTTCCCATCCCCGTCCCATCGGCGTTATGACTGTACTAAGCACCCGCATCCGGGATCGCATGCCCTCTTATTATTTTGATATCTATCCTAAATTTATGCCCATATATATTTCCTCCCTATCAATGCTTGTTCATTTGTGCTCCATCCCCAATTTGCACCTCTCGGTCTCCTATGTTAATTCTCTTACCAAGTCATTCATTTTACAATTGTGGATTCTCCTCTCATGATTACGTTGGAGGAAAAATGTCAGTTCAACATGGCATACCAATGGCGTACTATGCATGCAGACATGCTCAATTTAATGGCTCCTACATAGACCAAGGTTTACCTTAGGAAAAATCAAATGAACCTCCTACAAAGTCCCTTAATCAGTGTGTCACATTTACCTCCTTCGGTGAAGATTAGATTGCTAATTCATTTGACGATCATGCCAAATGTGGAAGAAATCTTCTCATGCAATAAGATGATGAGTGCCCTACCTTGGGACCTTGGTAGATTTGAATTAATAATATGACCTCACATGAGAAATTTGAGAGGTGAAATGAATAAATTGGTAAGGGGAAACATATTAATATTCATTCCTGTTGCTCAGAGAGAGCCTGGACTTAGGCAACATGGAATTTGTTGCTAGTCAGTTAGGCCAAGAACCATGGAGCACTTCGGATGGTGTAATTCATATTCCAAATAGATCCATTGGTTTGTTGGTAGTGCTCTTTCTCGTGGCATGCTTGCCTCAGGGGTAGACTCGATGGTAATTGCATTGACTCTGCTGGTCTGTTATGTTGGGCGAATTAGGGACAATATCAATTTTGCTAGAGTGTCAAAGATCAATCCTGAAAGAGATAGAGCAATGTGTCTTGCCTTTGCAGTTTATCATCTTTTTTCTGGCATGCTCCTTCCAAAATGGCATTAGGCCTCTCGGGACGCAGGTAACAACGCTCTGGTTGTGGGGTAAGACGGGACTACAAGAATGTCAACATGGAGGGGAGCTCTCTCGATTCTAAAACCTCAGCCTCAACTAACTACGAGCAATGCAGAAAGGAACATGCATATTTGAAGGCAGAAATCTACGATCTGTAGGTGATGCTCCATCAACGGAGAATCTCAGAATGTAACACTTTGGACATGGTTGAAGCTCAAAGATAGAGAATTTCTTGTTTAGAGGATGAAGTGAGGCTCTTCGAAGCATAATTGTCGATCTCCAACTGCATAATGTCATGGTAGACAACCCTTCAAAGGATACACACAAGGATATAGATCTGAATCGCCCAACTGATCCTTCAGACTAAGCTAATTATGTCATGACCAGTTTCCAATGCATACTTCTTTTGTCTCAATTTTGTTGTGTCTATATTGTTAGAAAAATAAAAGTACTATCAAATATTATAGATTCTGCTTTTATCTAAGCATGGCTAAATAAATTTCATATGACAATTAAAATGTCTATGAACTCACTTGCAATGTAAATCATCCAAATATTTAAAAAAAATCAAAATAATCTAATTTCTCCACTAATTTTAAGATATAAATTCGTAGTGAACACAATTTGACACCTCAAAAGCTATAATCCTCTGCGAAGACAATTACAAACATTCACAAAAATTTATTTTACAAGGATTTTAACATGATATGTGTTTTTATTTCCCTTTTATATTATTATATTGGATGGGAGAATGTACCTTCGAACAATATCATAACAAATACAAGCAAAGCCCTTTTTTTCCTTGAGTCAACAATGCCATAGTTTAAATACCTACTCACTTGCCCCTTTTAGAATGCTTTACCTAATCACAACTTAATCAAGGTTTGACTATACAACAATTAGAGATGTATCATTACCCGCTATGGAAAGTTAAATTTAAACATTATAAAATGTTTTCCTCTTGCACGTGGGTCAAGCGAATGAAAAGGTAGTTTCATTTTCAACAAAGTGTCGGTCCATTAGCAAACATTACTTTTTATCATCGTGCATTCCAGACAATGCTATTTTTATTCTTTAAAATATAAAAATTATGGATGGTTTATTTTTAATAAATTGAGAATAACTTTTATGGTATATATTATTTAATAGTTGAAATTAAGAGTTTCAAATTATTTTTTAGTTTTTGATTTTTATTTTAGTTTTACACATTCTTAAAATTATAAATGATAAATAAGTGTTTAGATGGTTATTCATATTTATCAATCATTTAATTTATATGATTATGCTAGTTTTAACAATATTAATATTACACACCTTTTGTCATATTTATATTCTTTAAATATAATAAAAGTCAATTTAATTAATTTAATTTATTAACTAATGTTATTAATACTCATTTATTAATAATTAATTTAATTCTTTGCATAATTATTTTAGATTCATCTTAACTTTATAATTTATTAACTAATATTATTAACATTTAATTACTAATGACTAATTTAATTCATTTTATAATCAATTTAGATCCATCTTAATTCTAAATTTGATAAGTGTGGTTAGGATCAAATCATTCGATATGCAAATCTATGATCACAACCAAACTACCTTTGATCCACCTTGACCTTGGATTTATCGAGCGTTGAAAGGGATTAAATCACTTGAGTGATTTGATCCCTTTCGATGCTTGACAGATCTGGGGTCAAGGTGGATCTATGCTAGTTTTAGTCCTAAGTTTACATCATTGGGTATGTGTTATATTCTTTCCATGACTAGCACCACTCATTATGTTGTGCTGAGCGCAAGGGGGTGATGGGGAGCATTGCATCCCCCCTACCAGGGGCGTTTGTAGGGAGAGGTAGCCCCTTACATGACGAGGTTCGGGGCAATGCCCCATGATTTTTTTATGCGGAACCAATAATGGTTGGCAGACCCAAGGATGGAGGTGGGCCCATGGATGGTGGGCAGACCAACACATGGTTTTTGCTCATGGTTTTGGGCATGATGATTTTTTCCTATGGTATTTTGTAGATATGTTCAAGGGAACTACGATTATGTTCCAATCCAGGGTTAGTGAATTGGGTTTTATGAATGTTTCAACATGTATATAATGTATTGAAACATTGGAAGGAATATAATCAAAAATCAATATGGATTTCTCGGGTTTGGGTTCCAAGAGAAAATATTTGTGTATATCTTATTTATTCTCGTCATTGTATATTTTCTATTTTTAAAAATTCATTTGCATGTAGTTTTTGTACATGGTTAAAACCTACATACACTTCGAGAGACTTGATCGCCCTCAATGTTTGATAGACCTAGGGTCAAGATGGATCTAAGCCAATTTTAGTTGTGATGACCACCAAACATTTGCAGATGATCAATATTATGTATAATGTATATTTCTATGATTAATACGGTCATTTAAAATTTACTCACTTTCCTCATTCGATTGAAATTATAAAGAGAATTATTAAGGAAAAAAATGTCAATCTATTTCCTTTAGTTTTTATTATACTAACACAATTTGTAAATGATAACATTATGTATATTTATATGTTTAAGATTTAATCAAATGATTTTAAATTTACTCACTTTCATTAATTGGTTGAATATACAATATTATCCAGAATGATTGATGCCAATCTATCTTATATAGTTTTTAGTATATCGACAAAATTTGTATATGATCCAAATTATGGTATGCCTTAAATCAATATCATTTTGAATTTAATCAAAATCCTTAGTTTAATGAGAACATAAAAAATATTACTAAAAAATATACTTTAGTAGTTACATAAGGAATATATCGAATAAAAATAAACTATTCATCTATTAAAAAAATGCAAAGTACATCGTGACATCTCTTTACATCAACCAATGAACTTCAATTTGCAAAAGAGTGACAAGTGTTCTCTATAAAGACAATAGCACAAGTCTCCTATTTTAAATGACTTCTTCCTACAATAATGAATACAAACTTTGCATCTTTTCCCATAAAAAGGTCTTCCGCTACCTTCAAATCAATATTTTCTTCCCTTTTATGATGTTTTTAAAGTGCATGGTATACTCATTAATGTTCTACCCTTTTGCATTGGAGGTTGGGATTCAAATCCCCTCAATCCACCCTTTTGAATTTTCATAAGGATAATATCCCACATATAGAGCTTAACAATGATTTCATGCTCTTCATAGTACCTATGGAAAAAATCAAAAGCATATAATATGTTACATATATTGCATTGTTAAGGAGCATGATAATTAAAGGTTTTGTGGTTATGGTTTAAATCCCTGCATTTTTTATTAGAAAGAGAATGATAAGTGCTACTCCTTTGCACATTACATTGGAAATCTCCTCATATGTTTTTTGATATGTGGATATTTTTAGTAGAGTTTAAGATTATCTTTTTGGATTAGTTTTGGGGTCTTCTCAGATGAATTTAATTTAAATGTAATCCAATCAATGGACTCTTTGGCTTTTTTGGCTTTTTTGGCAAATTTTCTCAAAATCCAACAAGAAATTCAGAAAATTGTCTTTCTAAGATGTTGAATATATACAATCCAAATTCCTTGGGGGTTTCTAGGGTAGTATATTGTTTTTTAAATTAAAAATGCAATTTAAATAACGAAACATTGTGAGATGACCAAGAATTATATCACCATATCCCGATGAAAAAAAAAAAAATCACTTGCTTAAACTCTTTCTTCAATTTCTATTTCTATTCAATATCAATTTCAATTACAACTTCTATGTCAGTTTCAATTTTTATTTTAATCCCCATATACATTTCAATTATATTCATGTGTCTAACTAATTCTAAATGCGCTAAAACAAATCTTACCCTTATAAAATCCAAATAATTTCTCTATCAATTTTTTTTTTATCGAAGTTAATACATCTAAATCAATTATTATACTAACAATGATAAAACAAACATCCTCATAACTCTTAATATGTCAATGAATATACCAATTAATAATAGATAGCAAATAATTACTACGACCTTCCTCTTTTCTTATAATTCATTCATATATAATAACCTTATCATAAATGTATAAATAAATTTATTATTTATATAATAAAAAAGCATATTTTTGTTATTTTATACAACTTGAGGGGGCCTAATGGTTAAGAGCATGTGTTTCCTCTTAAGAGGTCACATGTTTAAAATGAGAGGGTAGAGTGAGTTCTCATTACACCAATTTGGTGTATGGTTTAGCTGTGACCTTAAAATTGGATAATAATAATCAATATACAAACTTTATTTCTCAAAATTTAATCTATTATTTATTAAAAATGTGTGGAGATGGGTCCTTGTCCCACAAAAAAGAAAATATCATACTCCAATTTAATATCTGGCTTAGCGGTAACCTTAAAATTAAATAATAATAATCAATGTACCAACTTTATTTCTCAAAATTTACTCTATTATTTATTAAAAACATGAGTATAACAAGTGGAATCTTGATAATAGAAATAAAAATTTCTGGTTTAGATCACGAAACTAGGGGAGAAACCCTAGCTGAGTGAGAGATTCAAGTCAAAATGTAGCCATCATGTGTGAAGTCGACGGTTAACAATTTTGTTTTTCGCTTCGCTATTAGCACGCAAAGACGCAATCGGACAGAAAGAATTAGCCTGCGATTGGTAGAGGCCCACGTACAGAAAAAACCCTAGCCGTCGGTTCGAGTCAAGTTTATCTCATGAAGGTGGCTGCAGGGAAATCGAGTTTGCCACACGAAAGAAAGTGGGTACACCAAATTTTAAATTTTCTGGTGTTTAAAATTTTTAAAGTTCGTAAACCTTCCAGCAAGGAAAAAAAGTTTAAATTCTATGGAGTTTCAATTTTATAATAAAAAAAAATCGAGAGAATTCAGATTTGCATTGAAACTACTCTAAAACAGGGATCTAGAGTTTCAATTTTATAATAATAAAAAAATCGAGAGAATTCAGATTTGCATTGAAACTACTCTAAAACAGGGATCTAGGGTTTTTGAAAAGCAATGGTTTTTTTTTTCCTTAAGAGTTAGAATTATTTATTTTATCTATTTATTATAAAATAAGGGTTTCTAAAATACATCAAGGTGAAAAATGAGATGGTGAAAAATGAGAGGGCGGAAAAAAGAGATGGTACTGTTATTTTTTAAATAATTAAATTTAGATTTAATTTTATTTTTATAATTTTTATATAATGATATTAATATTAATTAGTGATAATTAATTTAATTTTTTTTATAATTACTTAGATTTATTTTAATTTTAAATTTGATAAGTGTTTTTAGTGTTTTTAGGGATCTAGATCCACTTTGATATTGGATTTATTGACTGTTAAGAGGGATCAAATTATTTGAGTAATTTGAACCTTTTTAATGCTTAATAGATCTGGGGTAAAGGTGGATCTATGCTACTTTTAGTCTTAAGTTTACATTTCAGGTGATTTGATCCCCCTAATGCTTGATAGATTGGGGTCAAGATGGATATAGGCCAATTTTAGCTGTGATGGCCACCAAAAAATTGTAGATGATCAATATTATGTATAATGTATATTCTAAGATTAATCTGATTATTTGAAATTTACTCACTTTCCACATTTGATTGAAATTATAAATAGAATTATTAAGAAAAACATTGTCAATTTATTTCCTTTTGTTTTTATTATACTAACACAATTTATAAAACATAACATTATGTATAGTATAGAGAGTATTATCAGGAAGAATCTATGTCAATATATCTTCTCTAGTTTTTAGTACAGTGACACAATTTGTATATGGTCAAAAGTATGCACGTGTACATGTCTTAGATGAATATGACCATTTTGAATTTATTCAAATTCCTTGGTTTGATGAGAACATAGAGAGTATTAGTAAGAAATATACTTTAATAGTTACATAGTATAAGTTAAATAGAAATAAAGTATTGATCCATTAAATGGTGCAAAGTACACCATGACATCTCTTTACATGAATGCATGACCTTCATTTGCAAAAGAGACACTAGTGTTCCCTAAGAAGACAATAACACAAGTCTCCCAACCTTCAATGACTTCTTAATACAATAATGAACACAAACTTTGCATATTTTCCAAATAAAAGAGTTTTACATTACCTTCAAATACATTATTCCCCCTTTTATGATGTTTTCAAGGTGCATGGTATACTAGCTAATATGCTAGCCTTTTGCACTAGAGGTTGGGGTTCAACTCCCCCTCAATCCACCCTTTGCATGTGAAAATATCCCACATGTAGTGTTGAACGATGATTCCATGGCCTTAATAGCACCAATGGATAAAATAAAATAAACATATGATATGTGTATGCATTGCATTGTTAGGTTTAACATGATAATTAAAGGTTTTACTAATATTGTTTAAATCCATACATATTAGAATCAACCTTATCCACCTTATCCTCGATTAAGGAATACATGGAATTTAATTGTAATATCCATGTGCCCATCAAAGTTGAGTCATTATGGCGAAAATTATAGGTGTTACTCCTTTGCACATATTTGGAGATTACCACATATGCATCTTGGTTTGAATACCAAATAGACTCATCTATTGTTATTTGCCACATGTTTCTTTCTAATTGGCCCTTGTGTCATAATATGATTGGGTTACTTGGTAATTTGTACAGATCCATTAGCAAAGTGACAATAGTACTACATATTGTTTGCAATTTTTTTTTTTACATGTTTGGTTTCAAATTCAACATATCATATTTTTTACATATGGTATCTGATTTACTATGTTCAAATTACATTGGAAAGCTCTTGACATGCTCTTCGATATGTGGATTTTTTTAGTAGAATTTAAGACCATCTATTTGGATTACTTGTGGGGATATTCCTATATCAAGTCAATATCAATGTAGTCGAGACAATGGACCTTTTGGCCCTTTTTTGGCCAAATTTTCAAAATCCAACCAAAAATTGAGAAAATTGTAGTTTTAAGATGTTGAATCTATAAAATCCAAATTCCTTTGAGGTTTTCTAGGGAAGTAAATCCATTCTTGCATTGAAACATACAATTTAAATATTGAAACATTGTGACATGATCAAGAATCATATCGCCATTTCCGATGAAAAATACAAAATCACATGCCTAGACTCTTTAATTTCAATTTATATTCAATAATTTTTTGTTGTTGTAAATTTAATTCTATTGATATCAAAAAAGCGATTTACATTAGGATAACAAAGATTTAGCATAACATTCTTTACATTTCTAGTTTTATAAACCAAATTGACTCATGGGTTTTTCCCTTTTTCTTTCTTACATCAGTCCACTCTCCAGAGTTATTAGGCATAGATGAAGACAAAACTGTATCCTCAAAATTTTGGAGGAGCTCCATAGTTGATGAGTATGTCATTATTATTTCTTTCTCGCTATCTAAATGGCCAGACTCATGGGTTCACTTTTTCTCACTAATTTTCGGCACTATCACCACTGAATCCTCAACAATGACCTCTTTCGCTAGCGACCCTTATGCATAGTGATGAGACAATCCCATTGGGTGCTAAACCAGATTCAAAGATGCATGAATGTTAGGGGAAGGCTTCTGCTACTAAACATTGTTCTTCCTGTGATCCGCAAAACTCTTAGGGTCAGAAGAAACCTTCAAATCCCTCCATCCATGACTGAGTTTCTTAGGCTCTTGGGAACTAGAAGCCCCTTTTGAGGTAGGACACAAGTTCTGAAGCTGCACATTTTGTTGACATGTTGTACACCTGAAAGCATTGTTATCATAATCTAGGACTGGTGAAATTATTTACCCTGACACATGGGGATAATTTGTTTGGTAAACCTTCAATGGGATCCCTTATTTGCAATTCGTACAAATCCATTAGCAAAGTGTCATTAGTCCTATACATTATTTGCAATTATTTTTTACATGTTTGGTTTAAACTTCAACATATCATATATTTTACATATGGTGTTTGATTTCTCAGTTCAAATTACATTGGAAAGCTCTTGACATACTCTTTGATATGTGGATGTTTTTAGTAGAAGTTAAGACCATGTATTTAGATTGTTTGTGGGAATCTTCCTATATGAAGTCTATTTCAATGTAGTCTAGACAATGGACTTTTGGTCATTTTTTGGCCAAATTTCCTAAATCCAACCAGAAATTGAGAAAATTGTAGTTTTAAGAGGTTGAATCTATAAAATCCAAATTCCTTTGAGGTTTTCTAGGACAGTGAATCCATTCTTTCATTAAAACATACAATTTAAATAATGAAACATTGTGATATGATCAAGAATCATATCACCATTTCGGACGAAAAATTCAAAATCACGTGCTTAGACTCTTTCTTCAATTTCAATTTATATTCAATATTTTTTTTTGTAAATTTAATTCTATTGATATCAAAAAAGCAATTTACATTAGGATAACAAAGATTTAGCATAACATTCTTTACATTTCTAGTTTTACAAACCAAATTGACTCATGGGTTTTTCCTTTTTACCTTTTTTATTTCTTACATCAGTCCACTTTCCAGAGTTATCAGCCATATCTGAAGGCAAAACTGTATCCTCAACATTTTGGAGGAGCTCCATAGCTTATGAACCTGCCCTTATTATTATTTCTTATTTGCTATTTGAATGTTCAGACTCATGGGTTCACTTTTGCTCATTAATTGTCGGTCCTATCATCATTGAATCCTCAACATTGACCTTTTTCGCTAGCGACCCCAATATAGAGGGATGAGAAGATGCCACTAGGTGCTAAACCAAATTCGAAGATGCACGAATTTAAGGGGAAGGCTTCTGCTGCTAAACATTGTTCTTCGTGCGATATGCAAAACTCCTAGAGCTAGAAGCAACCTTCAGATCTCTCCATCCATAACCAACTTTCTTAGGCTCTTGGGAACCAGAAGCCTCTTTTGAAGTAGAACATGAGTTCTGAAGATGCCCATGTTGTTGACAAGTTCTACACCTGAAAGTAGTGTTCTCATAATACAAGGGTTGGTGAAATTCTTTACCCTCAGACATAATGATAATTTGTCTGGTAGACCTTTAATAAAATCTACTTCCACATAAATTTATATTAATATCAATATCAATTTTTATTTCTATTTCAATTTCTAATTAAAATCATATATCCCACCAATATAATAAATACACTATTTTTTTTTACCCACAATAAACGCCAAAATGATTTATCTATCCCAAAATAAACATCAAAATCAATGTATCAAAATCTATTATTATACTAACAATATTGAAACAAACATTCGTTCGAATTTTTAATAAATTGATGAATATGTCGATGAATAATAAATAGCCAGTAATTACTTCGACCTTCCTCTTTTCTTATAATCAATTCACATATACTAACTTGATCATAAATGTATAAATAAATCCTATTATTAGTCCCTGCCTTCGACAACACAGGGACTATTGCATTCGATGGGCATTTTTCTAGCATTAAATTGTTTTAATTAATCATTACATTTACCTTTTAACCAATGTTTCAACGGAAATATTTCACCAAAAACTTTTTTATGCAAAGTTTTTACTTGGACCTCTTATTGTAGGGAAAGAACATGATTTTAGAAAGACTTACGATAATCTTTTCAAATTTCAATAGAATGTCAATTTAATTCTAAGTTGTAATTAACATTACTTAGGAAACATTTAATGTTTATCTTTTTCTTCTCCAGTGTAATACATATCGAAAGCCAGTAAGAAAGTATAATACATATTGAATTCTTCGGCAATTTAATACATATCGAAAGCCACCACTCCAACGCACATCACCACTCTAGCACACGTCGTAGCAAGCTACATGTCACTGTCTGAGGGATTAGGGATTAATCACACTTCCAAAAGCTACTTGTACAGAGAGCTAATTTTAATAGTCATTTGAGGCAAGCAACGAAACTCCCGTTGAAGATTAATGTGGTCATATGAGGGAAACAAAGATTGAGAGATCCATAGCCACAAGCCTGAAGATTAATCTGGCTGAATAATTGGTTTCTGTTCCTGACAAGTTAAGCCTTCCCCTCACTTACGGTTAGCGAGGATAAGAAGTTTAGAAAGACCCGGTTGCTGAGAAGTATCATGGGTGGTCGAGTCAGCGATCTGTCTCAAATCCACATTCCTCACAGTATGGCCAGATTGGCGTTGCCAATTAATTTACCTTTCTATATTCCCAAATTTGAAGGTCGTTCCAAAGACTATCCCTCTAATCTCGATAGCTTAGTAGCGGAGTTGGAAGGCCTCCTGCATGTATAAGGCCAGACATCTCTGGTTGGAGTGAAGCATTCATAAACCAAGAAGCATCGGACCAGTTTGATCCTTCCCCATGAGTTCAGCGACCATCAAAATGATCCTGGGTGGGCTCCTCTTTAGGAGCATCCATCAGTTCCCAAAAAGAAGTCATCATTTCATATAAGCCATTAAGCAAATATAGGGTTATAGGCTATTACCTTCTTTGAATCACCTTTATGTATAACTCAACAACCTCATTGAATTAGATTCTCTATTGGTCATTGATAACTAATTGGGCTTAGACGATGACTCCTCTTTTCTAAATTGTCACGTGAGAGGAGATCCAATAGCTCGTTAGGTCGTAACGCTTGCCTTGGAGCTTGTTGGAGATAGAATGTCGAGAGAGAGATAGAGATAGATATTTGTTGGAAGGGAGTTATTGGGATAACTCTAGAAGCAAAGCCCCTTTAAAAGCACAGGAGTAACCCAACTTTATATTATGGTAATTTCTGCTGCATTTTTTTCCTCTGTTCTCGTCATTTTTGTTGGCTTAGCCTCTTATTTTCTGCAAAACTTTATCAGAGGCTGAGGATTAGTGTATAACTATCATGCATGATTAAAAGCCCTATGAGGGAAAACACTTGAGCAACTTTCGGCAATGTCTCCATCTTTCTATGAGAGCTTCAACATCGAAAACATTCAAGGCATTTAAGCATAATTTGATTTTAGCAAACCTGCTTTGGGGTCGCCTTTGTATATTTTGACCCGATTCTGTGCAGCTTCACCAAAATGAGGGGTGTGATATGATAAATGAATTTTCCTCTGCAGAAAATATTGGGCTCTCTGAAAGCTGACCTTTATTTTGTCATAAAAGCTGACCCTCCCTCTACTCCTTGGCCCATTGTGTAGGGTGTGCACCAAAAGCTTCGAATGGCAGTACTAGAGCTTGCTGGTTAGCTGGATGGCTTGTTAGCTAGGTGGGAATCTTGTGAGATGGGGAGATGGGAAGCTAGAGGAGGAGGCGGATGGATGGGATGGGTGGAGGGATGGATGTTTTAGTGCATAGCCCACAAGGTTAGCGAGTGATTTGTGATTCTGAACATGGCCGTAGTAGGGTAGCTTGGTGAAAGGTGAATGAAATCGGTAATGGAGGGAAAGCAGTTACGAAGATTCAAAGGTAAGAAAGAAAGTAGGTGTCTAGACTTATTTATTTTCATTTATATATTTATAGTGTCTAAGGTCTGAACTTATTTATTGAACAAAACATCCCACTTTTGCAAGCTTAGGAATCCATTCCACCTAGCTAGGAAGTAGACATGTTGGGCATGTTGGGCATGCAAGAGAGACTGAAATAGACACATTGGGTATGCAAGAGAGATGAGTAGTAAGGTCGTAGGCCATAGGCCCACATAGGCAGGAAAGTGGTAAAATTGTGGGCCCATAACCCACATAGGTAGGCAAGTGGTAAAATTGTGGGCCCACAAGGTTTTATGTGTTGAACTATATTCTTGTATGAAACATTTTTTTGCATGTGTTATAGGTGTTTTCTAGTTTTTTTTTTGTGGGTCTTATAGGCCTTATTTTGTAAAAGCTCTGTCTTTACCTCGATACATTACAATTTGTCTTTACCTCTATACATTACATTACAGTTTATACATTACATTACAGTTTGAGAGCAATGAACTATGACAACTTTTGAGGTCCAGCTTAAGTCCAACTTTATTTGTCAGCCTTTGAAGTCCAACTTTATTTGACAAGTATGGTCGTGAGCCCTACAAAATTACATTCGATCAATAATTTTCTTAGCAAGATTGAATTGTACCAACCCTACTTTTTCTGCAATGACATCCTCTATGAAATACATTTTCATTACCTTAATTCAAGACCTTCATTTAAACAAATATATAGAAATTGCAATAAGTTTCTCTTTGGTAAATCACGTCTTATTTAAATTTGGTTCCTCGATTTCTTTTCTACAAAAATTATTTTTAAATATAATTCCTCTTCTCTGTAAACTACATTTTCTCTAAATTTATTAGGAAATTTTTTAAATATAATTCCTCTTCTCTGTAAACTACATTTTCTCTAAATTTATTAGGAAAGTTTTGATTTTAAGAAATGGTTAAAAATTTGAATGCTTCTTCTCTCTAAACCACACTCTGATAAGATTTAATTCATCATTTGCATTTTCAAGAAACCTATGGAAATCAAAATGTTTATTCTCTGTAAATTACATTTTGATATAACTAAATATGTAGGTTGAAATTATGCATCAATTAATGTGCTCTCTTTGATTTGTATTCACTTTTTTGGGTATTTCTTTATGGGTCTTGAACCGAGTTTAGTGTCATTTTAATATTAATTTAGTTAGAGTATATTTTTATCTAAGAAATGCTGATGACAAAAGAAAGATTGATAAGTATAACAAATAAGTTGAAGGTTTATTAATGAATGTTATCTTCTAGAAGTTAGAATTTCGAACAATTTTCTCTACCAAGGTGGTTTTCCTAATTCTTCTAAGTTTCAGATGCATATCATTAATCTTTCTGCTCCAAAGGAATCTTAATTTCTATTAGAACTTTTAGTAGGTTAATTATTCCATGCTACCTCAATGTGAGTGATGGAATCTCACTTAAAACATGATGAATTTACTATAGAATACAGTTAAAACAAATGGAAATCTATATCCACCCTATAACCCAATATCATCTATAGCTAGTTTAAGGATAGTTAGTGCATGAATTAGTGAATCACTGATAGCTGATATCACACTGAACAGAAAAATACGACTATTAAATCTTCTCATTTATGATTTCTACAACATCACACTTGGGACCTTTGCATGATTGCTATAATCTTCAGTTTTTCTTCTATGATTGCTATAACTAATCCTCATGTTAAAATGACTATGTCATGATCACACTGCTATGATATTTGAATTTTCCCACTCCACGACTGTTGTGATTCCTTTCTGATCCCTCAAGAATTCTTAAAATTCATTGGGTTTATTCAAAACTTGGTACCTTCTTGCAACAATCTCCACCAAGATGCCAACTGATTGACGATGATATGAAACTTCTGAAAGCACAAATGATGAAGCCAATCAATGGGTCTATTCAATTTTGCTTTCAACGATGAAGCCAATCAATCAGTAAAAATCTATCATCGAGAACTGTCTATCCTGTCACACTACTATAAACTTTTTCTGTGGTAAAGAAAAAACTAATAGGGTTTAAATGTTTTATGCTACGTTGTTTGGTCATTTTCTTGAAAAAGGGGACATCTCCCAACTTGGACTCTTAAAAGAAGTTATCTCTATGGTATATCAAAGACTTCATAAAATTTATGTTAGGTATAGGAAATAATCTTTATAAAACTACTCTTTTTAAATTATTTCATGCACTACCTCAGGTTCATTTTTAATGATGAATATGTTAATAATGCCCTGTGTTAAGGTCTGTCTTAATATACATTTCCATAGGTCTGTCTTAATTATGGACTCAAAATAATTATTTTTTGATGCAAGAAAAAGAGTTTATATGCACTGGCATAAGTCCATCTTAATTATGGATGGACAAAATAATTATTTTATGCACTTGCATAGGTCCATCCCATCATAACTATAAAGTTAAGAATAGTTAAGAACTCAAACCAACTATGAAGTTAAGAATTCAAACCATTAAAGGTTTAGGTCAATCTTAGCTATGAACTCAAACTATTTAAGTTTTAATAGATCTCTTCCATATAAAATGAAAGTATGGCTGATTTATTCAAGGAAATATGTATAGATTTTTAGGATCTATTATGCATATAGATTTGCAAGTATGGCTGATTTGTTCAGGGAAAGATGTATAGATATTTAGGATTTGTTATGCAGATAGATTTGCAAGATTTGTTATGCAAATATATTTGCAGGATTTGTTAATACTTCTAGGTCATTAAGGTGGATAAATTTCTTGCTAAAGAGTCCTTGCTAGTATACAAGAAATGTGAGCATGGGAAAAGTTCAGATCACTACTCCTATACAACAAAGGAGAAAGAAGATGATAAAGGACATGTATTTTGAGATTTACATCTTGGTACCATTGTAAATATATGTTAGCATATAGGAAACCATGTATGGTACAATTCTTACCCTAGCAGAGAGAGTTGAAGATAACTTCAGCTTTATACACATTCAAATACCGAAAAATCCCTCTACCTCTACTTATTGCTTGGGTGCTGCTTATCAAATGGTTGGCTATTTTCTGATCAGATTACATAATCAAATGCAACTACTAAACTACTATTCAACTTGGCTTGGTTTGCTATCTTCGACTTGGCTAGATACAGTCAATGCAACTAGAAGCTATGGTTTTGTGTAGCTATTAAAACTATGCTTGGTGCCATGTAGTCAGTGCCAAGTACTCATTTTCAAACCCAAGTGTGGCTTCATACATAATTTCTTTATCCTACTAAATGTCTGCTTCTAATGCCGCTTGATGGATTTGCACTAGATCTTCAAAAAAGTTTAGCTCTATGGTATAGCAAAGACTTCATAAAATTGTTGTTAGGTATAGGAAATAATCTTTATAAAACTACTATTTTTAAATTATTTCATGCGCTAGCTTAGGTTCATTTTTAATAAAGATGAATATGTTATAATGCCCTGTGTTAAGGTATGTCTTAGTATGCACTTCCATAAGTCTATCTTAATTATGGACTCAAAATTCTATCTTAATTATGGACTCAAAATAATTATTTTCTGGTACAACAAAAAGAGTTCAAATTATTTTATGCACTGGCATAAGTCCATCTTAATTATGGATGGACAAAATAATTATTTTATGCACTAGCATAGATCCATCCCATCTTAATTATGAAGTTAAGAACTCAAACCAACAATGAAGTTAAGACTTCAAACCATTAAAGGTGTGGGTCAATCTTAACTATGAACTCAAACTATTCAAGTTTTATGAACTCAAACTATTTAAGTTTTAATAGATCTTTTCCATATACAACGAAAGTATGGTTGATTTATTCAAGGAAATATGTATTGATTTTCAGGATTTGTTATGTAGATAGGTTTGCAAGTATGGCTGATTTGTTAAGGGAAAAATGTATAGATTTGCAGGATCTGTTATGCAGATCTAGGTCGTTAAGATGGATAAATTGTTTGCTAAACGGTCCTTGCTGGTATACAAGAAATGTAAGCATGGGAAAAGTTAATATCATTGCTAGTATACAACAAAGGAGAAAGAAGATGATAAAGAACATGTATTTTGAGATTTACATCTTTGTACCATTGTAAATATATGTTAGCATATAGGAGACCATGTATGGTACAAGCATTATCCTAGCAGTAGTAGTTAGCCTAGTGCAGTAGTAGGAGGAAGTATTAGTAGTTTCAGTGCTAGTACAATATCAAGGGGTCAGTAGAGTGGTGGTAGTTCAAACCCAAGTGTGGCTTCAAACATAATTTCTTTATCCTACTAAATTGTCTACTTCTAATGCCACTTGATGGGTTTGCACTAGATGTATAATCCAGTAGCATCACGTTAGTCATTCAGTTCTGTTTTTTACACAAATGTTGATTCATCAAAGGGTAAGTAACCTGCCATCAAATCAAGCTGGATAAGTCAAAGCATGTAAGAGTGAGGGGGGCATTCGCTTAAGGCAGGGACTATCGGTTGCATGCAACACTTGTTTATATAACAAAGAATCATATTTTTATTATTATATATTTTACCTCATTTCGTCACCTGTTTTATATCAATATAAAAATTTATTTCTCAAAATTTAATCTATTATTTATTAAAAGCATGGCATCTTTAGTAATATAAAAATATTTCCCAGCTCAATATTGGTACAAACCCTTTTTGGATTATGATTTTAGGCTTAATTACTAAAGTGTCCATGCTTCCATGAGTGGTGAACATACTGCTTTTGGAGATTCTAGTAGGCGATATATTCTCGTATTGAAATGGATCTAAAACAATAAATTACAGAATTTACTAAAGAATTAGGGCCAGAGAAAGTGGAGGGCATTCAATTTGATAGTGAACCTATGGAATGGATGAAAGTGGAAGGTTTGACCTTTGAATTCTAATATTTAGTGAAGACAAAGGAATTACTCGAGTTTGATATTTATTGCAAATTACTATTTAATGGAGCTACATAGGAACTACTCGAATTCAAAAGGCAATCTATCTGAGTTAACCTAATTCTAGTAATGCAATGAATCATTGATATAAGTGATTGTAGTACACCATCTTCAATTATTTTATTGGATTGGAGGGATAGAGATTAAATTAACGTGAATGGAAAGTTTATTGTTTTAGTCTCGTAATGAGTAGGTTTTATGTGTGATTTTTTGGAAAGCTTTCTAGTTTATTTTCCGATCTAATTTGTCTAGAAGTTGGTAGAGATTTATTGAAATCACAAGTTTGACAAGTGAACTCTTCACAATCAAAGTGCCTTAGGGGTTTTTGGGGGTGCTGGATCCATATATGTAGTCAAAAGCCCAGTTTAAACAACACAAATCAAGATTTTACCACAATTTTTTTTTCTTCTAGAATTTGGTAGAGATTCATTGAAATCACAAGTTTGACAAGTGAACTCTTCACAATCAAAGTGCCTTAGGGGTTTTTGGGGGTTTTGAATCCATATATGCAGTCGAAAAGCTAGTTTAAACAACACATGATCTGGATTTAAATAGGAATGCAATAAAATATAGAGATAACCATATACACAAAGATGCAGTGGAAATAATGCTTCATTTCATTAATGGAAAATACTGAAGTATGCTTACAACTAGAAATGGAAATAAACTAGCTAGGGCGATGGTAGCTTATCTCTGAGAAGAGATGTGGCGGCTACATGCCTCTGAACCGTTCTGAACTGTGTTACAATGAGGCTCGAAGGCCTATTTATTGTTGAGAAACAATGGAAAACCCTTCACATCCCGAAACCTAACCCTAGAAGATGAAACGCCAAATTGTGGGCTCCATTTTGGGTAAATTAGTACATCAATTTCCCGGGGTCGTAACTTTGGCATACGATCTCCGTTTGATGTGTATGATAGCTCGTTAGAAAGATCTATCTGAGAACTACCACTTTGGGAAGGGCAGCATCTGTCCATGGACCAATGTTGCCCCCAGATTTCCCAAAAAACGTTGCTCAGGACCTCAAAACGGCTCCGGAAGTTCAGGACCCGAAAAACTGCTAAAAATAGTAAATTGTGCTACAATTACGGAAACTGAAAAACTGAAAGAGGCAGTTGCGGGGGTCAAAATGGGATAGGTGGATGGTCACCAAAATCCACCTGGATCATTCCTCCCCCCTTAGGAAGCAATGGTCCCCATTGCGTTGAGTTCCTCCATCTGCTGAACTTGTCTTGCAATCTTTGATGTGTCCAGTAATGGTGGGAAGCATGGTCGACGATAGTCCACATTGAACATTCAGTGCAAGCGAAGGAATGAAGGAATGTTGTGCTTCAAAGCATTATTGCCCGTAGCCTTGGTATTGGTGTAAGGACCATGTCGGAGTGGTCGATGCTTCTGATGGGCTCTTGGAAGGTGTTCTTTCTGCAGATGCAACCAGACTTTGTTGCCCACCTGAAGCTTGTGTGGCGTACCCCTGTGGGTGAGGAGAAGTTAGTTCCCGTGTTCTTCTATGACCGTATTCCTGTTGCTGCCCTGTTGCGTCGAGGAAAATCCGCGTGGGCGGTCATGGATTAGCAACGATCTTCCCCTTACTTGGGATCGTGAACCATACAGATTGAATTTCCTGTCTGGAGAGATGAGCCCTTGCTGCACTTTCTTAGCAGTTGATCAAAGACTTGTGCGGTAGGTGGGCTACTCCGGTTCCTGCTATAATGAATATATTCAAAGAAATAATGACAGCACGAGGCCTTGATTCATACACAGCATGTCACCTCCACAAGTATGGCTGGCCTAATAATACATCACAAACGTCCAGAGGTGTAACATCACACAATACCTCGTCTGTGAAGGGCTTGATGCTGTAGGGAAGGTGGAACTGCTAGCGAACTTTGAGATCTCGTCCTTCATGAAGCCACCCGATACTGTACGATTGCGGGTGTGGTGTAGTGGGTAGGCCCAACCGCTTCACGACCTCCACTGAAATAAGGTTCTTTTGGCTGCCACTGTCGACAATCAATTGCAACGACAAACCCTTCACCCACATCTGTGAGTGGAAAAGATGTTCCCCCTCCTCTAGCTCTTCGGGTTCATTCTTTTGGATCTTGGCAGTAGAAACAGTGGCGTTGGGATCCGCATCAATGATTTGCTTCCCTTTTCCATTCCCCTTGTCGGGTTCTGGCTCAGGGTTGTTGGCTAGATGTCTTCACCAATTTCATTTCTTATTTATTACATTATATCGGTATCGAGATGTAATCATTTCACAATTAACTGAATTTTTCTATGTAGGTTTAATAATTTATCGTTCATCTCCTCGTGGACACTTGGTAAGTGGAAGCAACGTATTATTGTTTCTGCTATAAGAATGAAATCTGTTGAATTCTCCTTCGCTACCCCTGAGATCAGGGGTTCTCTCTTTCTCCCACTCTGTCGCTGCTCCAATAAGACTTTATTTTCAAAAACTTCAATCTTTTTGTCCAAGCCCATGGGATGTTCTACAAGCGGCGGGTTCCTCTCAGCTTTTGCGTAACAGAATCAACAAACAGCATGGCCTAAAATGGTAAAATACGCACAAAGAAAACCCAAGATGCAGTTAAATCACAAAGAAAAATAGAAGAAAGAGACACCATCATCAATGTATTCCATAAAAAATAATAGATTTATTCACTATTTTTTCATAAAGATTATTGGATCTAGTCACTGGTTTTTCAAGCCTACTGGATTGCTTTTTGTGATAAATGCGGTGACATTGAAATGGTAAGAAGCCCCTTGGTGCTTATTATTCTGCCTGTAAATATTGAAAGCATATGAGGCGTGGGAAACGAGCGCATTGGGCAGAAAGCAGGGATGGTTCCATTGAATTGCACTACAGTCGGCTTTGCCCGGTCCATAAGTCGAGTCCAGGGCGCCCTGCAAGATGTCAGTAGGCCCCTGTGGATCTGTTATTCACCATTGTGTCTAATAAACCATAAACTATAAATAATTGATTTAACCAATTATTGAAACTGCATTTGATCAAACCGCTAAAAATTGTCGGATCATCTAACATATAATCTAACGAGCATCCTAATCACAGGTGGACAAAAGTTAAGTTGATTTCAGAGGGGAATGCCTTACCACGTAATTAGTTGACACACATATACACTTTTTATTTTTTAATATAAATTGAAGTATTTATACATATATTATTTGACACACATATAGATTTTTTTTTTTTTTAATAAATATAAATTGAAATATTTTATTTATGAGTGACATTTGTAAATTGAAGTATTTTATTTATAACTAACATTTATTTTTAAAGCAAAATTATTAAAAATAATTTAAAGTAACGTTACACACAACATTTAGCATATACATATATTAGTTGACACACATACACATTTTTTATTTTTTTTGTAATGTAACATTATGTGACAACATTTCTCTCATGTACTGGGTTGTAGAGTGTCTCTATGCATAAAAACAACTTTAGTAACTGACCTCCAATTAAACCAAAAGGATGATAGCCTATGTTAGGAAAATTGGTAGTCAAAAGGGAAATATAATTGTTCGCAACACCTACATACACATTTTAGAATAAGAAGTGGTATGAGCCAGTATTATCGAGTTTGTTTTGGAATATCCATCGTAAAATCATTTTATTTGGCTAGTTGTTGTGTCAAAATAAGATACTAACTTGGAGAGTTTGTTTAAGAGAGGCTTCTTTGGCCCCAGAAGATGTAGTTTGTGTAAGTATTCGAAAGAAAGTCAGTTTCATCTGTTCATCAAATGTCATTTTGTTGCAAGTACGACCTATGTTACGCAAAATCTAAGACTAAATGAATGTTGGGACCTCCCATCAGTGGAAGAAGTTTTTAACATTGGATAAATCTGAATATGGAGCAGAGAACCCTTCCCTTCTATGTTTGCTAGGGCATTTGGTAAGCTCGTAATGCCTCCATATTTGAAGACCTTGAACTAGATATTGGAACCATTGCTTTAAAAAACTATGCAATGGTTGGTGAATATGGACAAGCCACTAGCTCTAATACCATCTTCTCTATCAAGACAAGGCCCCCTCAGATCTATCATACATGTTTCTTCAATGGTGCGGCACAAAACCAAAGTTGTGGATGTGGAGCAAGAATCACAACCAATGCGAAACTTCACTTTCATTTTCAGTGGTATGGCGGTAATGGTTCCAACAACAGGGAAAAATTAATAACACTATGAGGATTATTGTACTGTGCCAGACGAATCACAACCAATGCGAAACTTCACTTTCATTTTTAGTGGCATGGCGGTAATGGCTCCAACAACAGGGAAAAATTAATAACATTATGAGGATTATTGTACTGTGCCAGACGTTTAAATAGAGAAGTTTTGTATGTTATAAGGAGAGCTTCAGCGTAAATCACATAAGAAAGACTTTTGTCAACACGTTTCGAACCAACTAGTGTGGTTCATCATCAGGACGAGTTGAAGAAACAGATCAGGCCTAGCAGGTTATATACACTGAGCAGAGACTTCAACGGCTATATAACAGCTATTATTGACCCTAGGACCCAGTCCAACTTATCTTAATAGATTTAATATTATTATTATATTAAAATTGTAATAATATCCTATTTCTCGGATTAGTTAAATTTGGTATTGTGAATAGAATCTTGGCACTTTATTAATAAATATTAATAAATTAATATTAATGGTTATGTAAATAATATTAGTGGAGAATGATTTCTTTTTTGAGAATATAATTTATTATTGTTATTTTCTTAATGAATATTAAAATTAATAATATAATAATCTATTTCTAGGAATTAGTAAAACTTAGTTATAATTAATAGTAATTTATTAAAATTAGTTATGATGAAAGGTAATTTATTTAATTAAATAACATTCGGTTATTAATAAAATATTACTAAGGTTCTTATAAAACCCGATTCCGAAAATAATGATGAAATAATTTCAAAAACAATAATTATTTATTTAATAAATAAAGTAAAAAATATACAAGAATTCTATATTAAAGGTATATTACCATTGATGTAATATTAATTCTTTTTCTGTTTATAAATTTTTTTTAAGAATACCACCTGTTAATACTATTCATAAGAGGTTGGATTAAATATGAATTGAGATAATATTTATACGTATATTATAGCACCTAGATAGGCCCTACTTATTACCACTGGTTTAAGGAGCTGAAAATACAAATGAAGAAAACATAAAATGACAATAACAAGAATACAACCCAATAATAAAGATTCTATGAAAAAACTAAATAACACCAACCCAGGAAAAGGACCTTCATAAAAAATGGTAAAAACAAAATAGGATTAATAGCTAAAGACGAATATACATTAACACCTTTAGTATATTCGAAAAGAATAAACTGACCGACCAAGAAGAAAGCATCCTGGATGAACAGAGAGGGAAGGAAGAAACCATAAGACAACAGGGCGGGGATCCAACTTCTACTGACCTTCCACCCATCATCTCTATTGAGATTGTTGGGTCTACGCTCAATTTCAATAGCTTCCCTTAACTTACGATGATGGAACCTGTCCACCCTAGCAATGACTTTGGCTTCCTCGATGCAGACATGATGTTTAGTCTTGTCTTAGTTATAATTACTATTAATTATAACTAAGTTTTACTAATTCCTAGAAATAGATTATTATATTATTAATTTTAATATTATAAAAATAACAATAATAATATAAGTTCTTAAAAAAGAAATCATTCTAACTAATAATTAATTTACAATAACCATTAATATTAATTTATTAATATTTAATTAAATAAAGTGCACAAGATTTCTATTCACAATACTAATTTTAATACTAATCGGAAAATAGGATTTATTATCATTTTAATATTAATTAATTAATATTTAAATCTATTGCAAATAATTGGACTAGGTCCTAGGGTCAATAATAGTTGTTATATAGCCGATGAAGTCTCTGCTCAGTCTATTTAACCTGCTAGGCCTGATCTGTTTCTTCAACTCGTCCTGACGATGAACCACACTAGTTGGTTCGAAACGTGTCGACAAAAGTCTTTCTTATGTGATTTACGCTGAAGCTCTCCTTATAACTATGACAAATCACAGAAGTCTCAATTCTACAAAAGTTTTGTATGTTTTTGGCGATTTCCAAGTCACCATTGACTGGATCAATAAGGTAACAAATTTCGCTGCATTTGAGATATCACATTGGATGCAAAGAATTCAAGGAATAAAAAATCTCTTTCAACTGGTAACCTTTTCTTATGTGAACATAGAATTCAACATAGTTGTAGACAATTTATCGAAGGAGAGGGTCACATGAGTCTTGGAAACATCAGCTTCTCGACATTCTTTAAGGGGAAGCAAATCTACTTGGGTACTTTCCAGTGGAACTAATAGATTGATACTTCTCAATTATTTTGGATCTAAAGTCTGCATGATTGTATTAATGCATTGTGTAAACCTAGTCGCATGATTGTATTAATGCATTGTTCAAACCTAGTCTATAAGACAATATGTACACTTTAGTTATCTCAGAATGTGTAAAGTATGTTGTGTCTCAATGGATAGGATTGAAGATTGCTTTTGTTTCTTTTTGGGCTACTCATTTTGGGTCATCTATAGATCACAGATATAGTTTTTCATCTTGAAAAAAAAGGCTTTACTTCTTCATCAACTTGTTATGAAATGTGAGTTTATGCTTTAGTTTTATTAGTGCTTAGAATTAGTCTATACTAAACCAGGACTATAGTTTTTACCTTTGTCGTCAAAAGTTTCTTTTCATATTTATTCTTATAATTATTTATTGTATTAAAATTATTTTTTACAACTAATATTTTTGGTTAAATTTGTAATGGATTAGAATGACATTAATTTAATATAAATGGATTTTTCTTGTTAAATTTGTGATCGATTATAATGAAATTAATTTAATATAAATTGTTTTGTTAAAAGCTAACTAAAAGTTAATTAAAAATACACAAATTATTTTATTGGCAAGTTTCAATTACTTTAGTGGTTTATCTCAAGGTTCTCTATGCCATTTCTGTCATAATATGATAATGACATCACTTACATATGATAGTGGCATTTGACTCTTGCTAGTTTCAAGGGGCCATCATAAATCAAATGAATACAATGGATGTAGCTAGTTTCAAGGCTTAGGTATCATAAATCAAATGAACACTATAGATGTAGATCAACGTAGTCATAAATTCACTTTAACAAAACAAAATTTTACATATTGCTTAATGCATTTGAGAGTTTTAAGCTTCACACTTCGAGGCTCACACTGCCCATCATCTATGATGTTGGTTCGATTGTTTGTTCTATTTTTAGCTCTTCTACTGCTCTCACTGAACAGTCACTTTCACACTGGGTAGCCACTTTCACCTTCATGGGAAGGACAACCACATCTATACTTATCTCTCTTGTTGCTCCCTTTGTGCACTCTCCCTGTTTTGTTGGCCTTGATTGGGAAATGAAGTAATTGCTAGCTAAAATACGAAGATGTGGCCCACTTTTTCTGTGTTTCTCTTCCTTTTCCGCTGCCGAGAGGGATAAAGAAAATATGTACTCATCTAAATTCCCTCAATCAAATGGTTTCTCCCTTATGTAACCTGCATTTGAAATGGTCAATGGACATGGTCGATTCATGCTCAAACAAAGCACATGGCATATGTGTCACAACTTTAATAATTGATCTTGTTTAAAAGGTATCATATCCTTTCCTGTGTGCCTATAATCTTTAATTAATAATTTTACATGAAAATGAAAAGGAAAAAAAACTATAATTCTTAAACTTTTTCCTTCTAAGGAATTCACCTTGCAAACGTGGTATTGTAGATCAATTTGAAGGCACATCACAGAGACATTGGACAACCACCCTTAATAAAAATAGAGCAAAGTTTTGTCATTCAAGGTTGTTAATTTAAATTCTACAATCTCATTAAATCATTTTTATATTTTAAAAGAAAACAAAGAAATTAAGTAATGGGGTATTTTCTTTAAATATATTAATCAAAGAGAGAATAAAATCGTTTTATATCTATATATTGTTGGAAATTAGGAGAGGGGGTGAATCAATATTTCTCTTTAATTAATTAATTTTAACTTCAAAAATCATTAATTACTATTAGCATTAAATCAGAACATTAATTAGCAATGCCATTCAATAATGCGCAACATCTAAGACAATACACAAAATATTTTAGGTGGAAATCTTTTCGAGACAAAGCTCCAAAATTTGCATCAATAGGAAGCTCCAACTTCCAAGATTTTTAGCATGAATTGAAGGAGGCTCCAGCCCTCTGGTTTACATGCTCCAACCTGAAGGAAGCTTCAACTCCCTAATTTACCAACACTAACTAGAAGGATGCTTCAACACCCTAATTTACTAGCTCTAACTAGAAGGATGCTTTAACACCCTTGTTTACTAGCTCCAACTAGAAGGACGCTCCAATGCCTGGCATAGGCTCCAACATGCTTTAGCACCACTCTACTACCCTAATTTGTGCTCAAGCTCCAACATGAAACAAACTTCAATCTCCTACCTTGCACCACCCTGCCACCTTCAAAATATAAGATAAAGGAATAAGATTGATTATGTTAAATGTGTTGCCCAACACTTGATCATCGTACAATATCACCACTGATGTGATCACTATCGAAGCACCTAAATTCAACTGCTCAACATGTCAAACCCTAGCAACATCTCAACTTATGTTAGACCCTAGCAACATCTCAACTTTTGGCAGTAGGAAACATACATACTTTGATCATCAACTCGCCAAGGCAACAATATTGAATCTTTGCACAAGAATGAAACACTAGTTAGAAAATCCAATAACACTCAACAACTACTACTTCATCTTTATCATCAATGATAGAACCCTAACATCCCTACTTTGCTTCAAACTCTAGTAGTATAGAATTTCTATCAAGTCCATTGTGTCAACAACCTACTCAACGCATCAATAGTATTCTCTTCTTAGCTGAATATATAAACTTCTCTGCTCAGTACTGCAAACCCTAATGACAATGTACTCTGAATACAAATATTAAGATAATAGTTTTCTGGTCAAATTATTTTGTCCTCATATAACAAATCTAGTTGAAGAAATTCATTGTCCAAACCATGATGCCACTACTTCTGCTTCTGTCTAATTGGTCTCGTCAACCATACAATGAACTATGTAGCGCATCAGCAACCAACCATTGTCTTCCTGCTCAAACAAGTTGTCAAACCTTAGAACCAATGCATTAGTAGTAGTACTTGACAGCTATATAAACTCTCAATACATTTTACTAACAGAACTAACATTAGCGTACACACATCTATGAACGACATCAATAAATTCTCTAAGAATAATTCATCTATGAGTTGTGATTTAACTACTTCTTTAAATCTTCAATTTGGCTTAAAACAAGTGCAATATAAAAACAAAAAACATCAAAACAAACAAACATTGAAATGTCATATTAAATGAATCTTCATACAAAATGAAGGAACTCAACTTTATAATCAATTAGTCTTCATAAAATGGAATTTTCTTTGGCTCTGGGACATAATGAACTCAACTTTATGTTCAGTTAATCTTCATACAAACTAACTCAACTTTATATTCAATTAATCTTCCCCCTTAAACTTTACTAGACACTAGACACCACTAACAATCCCCCTTAAACTTGAGTCCATGAGATTAACCTAGTCCCTTTTTTTGTTGAAGTCCATATAAAAATGTTTGCTTCTACCAAATTACATGGGTAACTAGTTGTTGTCTCTGCCAGTTATACATGGTTCAACGCCAATCCCACATGAGATCTCACATTCCCCCCTCAAACAAAGATACTAGTATCTCTCCAAGTGGTTCATTCCACAACTTGATGAGTCCATGTACCACTTTCACCGAATATATGCTTGAGCAAGCTCTTAAGGCCTTACAACTATGCATGCTCCCAATGCAACATGTCTTCTAACTTCCTAGAAAAATTCCTTGGACAAAATCTCTTAGAATATCCACACATCACACAACAGCTTCTTCACTAAACTTTAACACCATTTACTCCTATATTCTTTTCATCCATCCTACCACTATGTCAGCTTCTTTCCTTGCTTGAAAGCTTGATATATACTATGACATAACTTTCTTACTTCTCTGAAAACCACTTCACACTCCTCTCCTTGCACTGATCCATTTTGTTTGACAATGATTCATTGCGCCTGTACTTCCATCCATATAGCCCCAACTTTGTTTGTTTGTTTTTTTTTAATATGTACTACTCTATGTGATCCACTCATCTGCCACCACCTCTCATCTACAACAAAGCTCATTCTCTAGGTTTTCTCTGTTCTACAGACATTGGACATGGACCTTCCTTCTGTCATATACTCTTTGCTCTGTGATCATGCATATTTCTTTCATGTGCAGTTGTTCTTTCCTATACTTCTACTCTTTCATGCACACGTTTTTGTCTTGTGTACACTTTTGGTTCATATCCTCTTTGGCATAGATTCATTCACAACAACTTAGCCACAATTTTGAGTGTCAATACTTTCTCTTAACACTAACAGCAGCACCATACTCATTCGCACATCCATGAGAGCTAATAATCACGGATGTCCCCATTGCTCAGGACTTGCACATTGCAATTTAATTAAGATACACACAACATAACACATGAGCACAATCCTATGCATTATCTCTCATTCACATAGATCGATTCACTCACTAAGCTTTGTATGCTTCACTCCAGCACACCAACCACAATTTTTACTTCACAGGCTCAATTCATTTTACACATGCTTCTTTGGTAGACTTCACACAGGTTGAGTTTTACATGGGCTTCCCGCAACACTCCACACAACCGTTTTTCCTTCTTCGAGTGCTCACTTCCACTCTGCCCTAGGTATTCACGAGGTTATGATACATTCACTTTTGATATCATATATTGGGATCATAGAGTAATATCTATGATCGTCATGTCATATTGGAGCTTAACTTCTAAAGGTGTTTAGGAGAATTGATTCCCTAATCTTTTATAGTGAAATATTTATATGATAGGTAGTTGACCAATTAATAATCTTTAATAATTTTGTTAATATGATTGTGTTAATCATATTTTTTTTGGGTGAGGAAAATTTATAGCTCTTATTACATTCTATGATTTTTCTTCATAAAACCATATAAATCATGGAAGTTAATTGGATAAGCTTATGTTTTCATTATAGGTGCATTAAATTCATTTACAAGTTTTAAGTACTAATTCCATCTTATTCATGATGGAATTTGAGCTATGGATATTTTAGATTTTGGGCAAGGGCTTAAGTTGGTTTTGTTTGAAATTTTGATGTTTTTTTTTGTTGTAATTCTGTTTATGGTATGAGTTTTTAGATATAATGTATGTCATTTTGTTTTTGTTTTCACATCATCTTTTTATTTAATAAATTCAGTTAGAAAGAAGCTAGGAAAGTAGAGCAGATATGGCAAAGAGATAATAACAGTTTTTTTATCCATTTTTTTTTATATTAAATTAAATAATCAACTATATGATTTAAAAATATCTATGATTTGACTTTTTACCAAAAAAAACCGTTCTTAATAATAACATTTATGATTTAAAAATATCTATGATTTGACTTTTTACCAAAAAAAACCGTTCTTAATAATAACATTTCACACAAAAAGATTTAATTTTCTAATAACATTTCATTTTTTAAACGAGACACAGAAATATAAATTTTTCCAAACTTTTCAATCCAACCCTTCAAAATTATTATTAGAAAACCAAAATATTATTACACATTAATAATTCATTTTCACTCTCATTTGATGTAATGTTAAAGTCACTATTAATGTTAAATTCGAGTGGAAAAATTAATAAATACCCATATTTTGGGAAAACAGCTGATGCTCAAACTTGGTTACATGAATGTTTGTCCCCTGTAGTAGGATGTGATGAACAAGATGCAGAGGAGGAGCAACACGAGGGGCACACATAACTTGGCAGGGCGCGCGCTTTGGACTTTGGAATGTTGAGGCAGGAGGTGTGATACCAACGTTGGCAGGAGTTGCACTGTATCATCAATAAATCAGGATTGTATATTGACTCACACACGCAGTACCGCTCCATCGTCTGATTGTCCATGGCCACGCACTCGCGCGTAACGTGGTTGTAAAAGAACCTGTAAAAGTATTCGTGGGAACCCCTGCTGCCAAGACAAGTTCGTGGCGACAGGAGGCCTCGCTGTGGTGCTTTTGGCGGCCTTGGGGGGTCTGCTCGGGTCTATAAAACAAGCACACCTTCAGTTGTGGGGTGTCGTCTAGTAGGACTATCTCGCCCACCCACACCTCCTGCCCCAATTTGCCCTTCATTTCGAAATGCGCCGTGTCTCCTGTTTTCACTGCCACGTTTGTTCCCGGGTATACCCACGCCACCCCGCCTCTCATCATCATTATGCTCACGCGCCTCCTTACTGGTATTGCTCTTGCGCTGGCTGTCAACTGATTTCTCCTCCATACTCTTACTGGTATTGCTCCCACAGCTTATTCACTTATAATTAAGGTTTTACTTCAAAATTTTCTTTCGCTCTGAGAACTCATTCACTCATCTCACTCAAATCTCAATATGAAACATTATACATTTATACATTTATAAGCATTGCGTGAAACACCGACAAGCCTGCCTCGCATTGCATTATTCAACCGTTTTATTTAATAATCAATAATTTAATAAAAAGAAATATATATTTTTTACATCAATAGGTGTGTTCATTTTATTTTAAAATAAGGTTCAATACGATGATAAGGATTTAACTCCCCCAAAATGGGCGTTGGGTTTTAACACACGAAAATGCGTATTGAGCTTATTCTAAAGAGGTGGCGTTTTTTTTTCAATAATGGAAATTATGACTTGAAATTTTAATAATTAAAAAATTTGAAATAACAATGATTTTATTTTTAAATTAAAAAAAGTATTAATATATTTTTTTGAAAAAAATATCTAACAAGTAATAGCTTTCTTGGTAAAATTGAGATAAATTGTTACCTCAATAGATAATGTAATTTATAATAGGTTTTTATTTCAAAATAATTATACATTTTTATTTCAAAATAATGAAAAATAATGAAAATTTATTTTGTCTATAAGTTAGACTATGCCATTTGTCAATTAAAGGAGGAATTTACTCTTTTGTATTATAAATTTTATTATACATTTGGTCATTAAAAAAAGTTTTACTCTTTTGGATTTATATATTTTATTTATAGTTTGCCAATTACAAAAAAAATAGTTTATTGGATTTTTATATTTTATTTCTACATTTAATGTAACCTGATTTATGTAAAATGAAATATGGAATGATCTATTCATTGGTAAAATATTTTTTTAGCTTTATAACATATTTTTTTAGCTTTGTAACATATTTGTTTTTGCTATCATTTACACCCACCTAGATAGTGCACATACTACCATCCATAGGGAAGGTCCTACATCTTCCGCCACTAAACTTATTATCATCCTAACATCATCCAACCAACACTTTTCTAAGTGCACTGAGCTCCTACTTCTTCAACATGCACCAACACTTTTCTAAGTGCACTTAGCTCCTACTTCAACTTGCACCAACACTTTTCTAAGTGCACTTAGCTCCTACTTCTTCAACTTGCAGGTCTTCTCTTCACACAATGATAACATCTCTTTCATTTATCAACTATTATCCTCTTTCAATTTGCGTTTCTCATTGACTAAGTACTCATGCCTTTTATGCTTACCAATGTGGGAGATCCTATGTGCAAGTACTTTGGCCATCTCCATTTCTAATATATATGTGATCAATGTGAGGACTTTGGATGGTGCAACTTTAATAGGATCACCTTTATCAATCTAAAAGATTTCAACTAACTAATATTGAAAACTAGATGGTGAGGTCTCATCTGGTTTGCAAGCTTCAAAGCACCAAAAATGCCACTTGGTGGCTTCAACTACTTTCTACTCAAGTAAGACCAAGTCACCAACTACCATGATCTACCTAATGCTTCATCCATTTTACCATATTTAGCAACTAAATGCTAGCAATCTGCTATCTATATTTCCATCCTTTCATGAATCCCAATGATGATGTGTTGCGTCCATAATATCTCGGTAGAATTATGTGGGGTACCAATAATTGTTATCCATTTTACAACTCAAATGAACTTTGCTTCCTTCATTGCGTTATTCTCCAATTATCTAATGCCACAAGTGCACCCAATGAATGCACCCAAATGCACCTAGGCATACATCCAGTACCTAAGGGACATTGTTATGAAACCAGCTCAAGAAAAGATAGAAAAGATAGATCAACGCCTTATAATTCAGCCTCTTCGAGGGGG
>APFE031214848.1:0-11382 GCA_000404065.3 Pinus taeda | reverse complement strand
ATCTCAATCTATTTCAGCCATTGGATTTAGGGGTTCCCCAAAAGTCACTTAGGATTAGATTAAAGGAGGAAAAGGAGGAAAAGGTCATTCATTCTTTCATGAGCAGATTGAGAGAAGGAGAGCAAGAGAGCAAGGGAGATTTCTAGATAGGGATGAGAAGGAGACAGTAGCTTGGCACACATTCCAAGGCAAAAGTTTAGCAAATCCGTAAAGCTGAGTTAGAACACAGTGAAAGGCAGATTTTGGCACGATTTTCTAGAAACCTGTACAGTTGTTTGCATAGAAATCGAGGAGCAGTTTGCTGGCACATTTTCCAAGGAAGGCCATACAACAAGTGGCTATACTTTGGTACGTAGATTGAGGAAAATCCATACAACATATTGCTGGGTTTTTCTACACACAAATCGATGTCCGTACAACGTATTTATTACAGATTGGCATGCATTTCTAGGCAGGCCGTACAACAACATTTAAAGCTAAAAGTGGGCACGAAAAGAAAGGAGGCCATACAACATTTATTGTTGTCCTATTTGTTGTTTGCAAGTATTTTCCAGTTGGCTGTGAGACACGAAAAACGAGATAAGTTGTAAAAGTTTGCTTGCTGATTTTTTTGTTGAATATTTCTCACTGTAAAAAGCATTTTCAGAAATAAGAAAGAGCTCTCTAGCTGGTTTTCCCCAAGAGTTGTACGGGGTTTTTCCAGGGTCACCTTGACCAAAAATCACTGTGTTTAAATGTGTTGAATGGCTGTTTATATGTGCTGATATATATTTCTGCATTTTCCAGCATTATGTAATATTTCCAGAATTTGTGTTTTTAGCAAAATTTATTTTCCAGTTGTTGAATGTATGGATATGGGAAAGGGAATTTAAATATTTTGGAGAAATAAGGTGAAACACAAAACCGGGGTGGGAAATGAGAAATTATTACACCCTTGCACAAAGACAGCACATGCAACAGAGATGCGGGTATTTCCACCTCGGAAGGCATATATAATCTACTTGAGGAAGATAATCCTAAATTAATGGGATTTACGGCTACTACAGGCTCATCAAGGTCACCTGAAGCATCAGTTGCAGAGTTAGCTTGTTCATTCCTGCACCGAAGAGCGGCAAGACTCAAAATTCTCCCCTACACAGAAATGGTTAAAGGAGTACTAGACAATGCTGACATCAAAGATAGGCAGTTTAGGGTTCAAGGTCAAAATCTCTCAGAATCATTATTTTCACAAAATTTCAACTTTACATCCGCTATAAGAAAACACATAAGAGGCGAAAATCGCATTAAGGAAGCCCGGATTAAGAAACAAAGGCAGTTTCTGATGTGCGATTAGCGCCTAGCGCTAATTGCACATCGTTGAGTAAAACTTCTCGAAATGAAAAACCTCTAATTGCTAAGTCTCCTATAAGCCCAGTACCGAAAAGATAGTGCCAACTCTTGCTGATTCTGTTTTTGTAGCACATTTAAAGGCTGAAGTTAGCCAACTGACTCTTCTCAAGCAAAAGCTGAATGCTTGCGACATTAAGGAGAAAATACAAAAATAGTTAGTTTTAGATTTAATTTTAGAAATAGTTTTATTTTATTTTGCCCAGAAAAGGACGGTCATTTAAACCGTATCCTAAATTATTGTAAATAAGTTATTTTTAGACGTAGTTAGTAGTATTTAAACCCTTCTCATACATTTAGAGGAGGGTCTAGAAATTTATCAAAAACTTGTCCTTAGAACATGCACTTTTGCACCCTCCGAGGAGGTTTTGGTGAATGAATGGAATAGGATTTGTGGATTTTTTGCATCTAATATCTGCTACTAATGTTGCACTTTTGTACTCTTATTTGATGTTGGATTGAGAAGAGATAAATTGCTATCACTTGAAGCTCATGAGTAGAACTAGTTATAAATGGTACTTCTATCTTTTAACTGTTTCTATCTCCTGTGTTAGAGTGATATTTAAGCTTAGTTGTTTATATGTTAACACTTGAATGCCTAAGTTATCATTTTGCACTTTTGTACAGTGATAGCTATTTATTTATGCTTGATATATGAACAACTTATTATGCGATATGTTTTTCACAACTGTTTCGTTTAACTTTTTATGCAAAGTAATTCATTTATATTGAATTCTTTTCTTATAACAATTGAATGATCTTTATTACCAATTGTTATTTGAAATCATTTTAGATCGCATAACAGAAAGATTACATCCCGGGTTAGTATAGACTTAGATATTTCTGTTTTATTAGAATACAATAGCATGTCATTAGATTAAAGTTAGAATTAGAGCATCTTAATTAGGAACTGTTAGATCAAAGATATCATATTCTATACACACACACTCAAAAATTGAGAAACTGGTCCCATATCCCCAGTCAGACCTGCTATACCAAACGGAAAAGGAGATGCCAACCAAGGTTCGGACTGGGCGGGTATCCCCCTTGTTGCTGACTCGTTTTTCAGGGCTTCAACAAGTTCCAAAGATCAACTTGCAGATATTTTCAAAAATCCATTGGGAAAGAATGTATTTGAATTTCAAAGAGAGAAATTAGGCATTGTAAGTGCCTCCACTTGTAATAGTTGAGATTAGGAGGCGATGTTGAGATATTAATCTCATTGCCTGCTAAGTGTCATAACATTTGATTTTTTTGCCTGCTAGGTGTCATAGATAGTTCAATTTTGCTTTAGTTCTACTCCTTATGTGTTGAGTTCTACTCGAGTCATTTATTATTGATGTTTACAATGTAATCTATTTAGCTATTTTGAATATTGAGAAGAGAAATCTCTGCTCCACTTTTCGTTTCCGTTCTTTATTAGAGCAGGGTCTCCTCGACTAGTATGAGGAGCCAAGGGTTGAGAGCGGTCTCCTAGATCAATGTATGGGACCAATAGTTGAGCAGAGTTCCTCGATAATCTTGGTAAGGTTTATGGCTGGAATCTAATAGAATTCTATTAGGCTAGGTTTTTCCGAGAGTTGGGGTTTTCCTAGGGTAATTATTAGTGTTCCTTATGTGTGATTGATTCTATATCCATTTTATTTCTATCCTTTTAAAAATAAAAAGTAAATGTTGGCCTTGAAAAGATATTAAGTGAGTGCTTACTATAGTCTATGGCTACATAAAGTTATTTATCCCATCTACTAAATTTTTTCAGTTGGTTGTCATACTGTCTAGTCATTGTTCATCACCCCTAAACAATAATGGTGCTTCAAGCCTTAAGGTTGAACTTGAAGAAATAAAGGCGTTCATTTGTTAGGTTTGTTTGTTTCAGTGGTTGGTGCTCGAAGCAAATTCCTCTTATAGGATTCTCATTTGTTAGGTTTTGAACATATTTTTTCAATGTCCTCTTTGAAAGAATTTGTGCACTCTTTGAATTGTTAATTTGTGCAAACATGTTCTCCATCATTCTTTCTATATAAGAGTATCCTCCAAAAATTCATCATATGACATTAAATTCAATCAATAGAGAGGAAATCCAAGTGGCTTAAAACGTACAATTTAAGCCCAAATGTTTGAATTAAATCATCATTGGCCTTCCCATTTAGAGTATCAAACAACTAGAACAACTAGAACTAGCACAACACATCATCATGAGGTAATGAGGTAAGACAACTAGAACAACACATCATCATGATGTAGAAGTAAAAATGTTTGCTAAGGTTTTAAGTATTTTGTGCTTGACAGAAGGTGTAGGACAAAAATCAAGTCATCAACAAAGGTGAAATTTCATGTCCCACTATGGAGGTTTTGGTAGTAGATTGTTCCATGTAGTCCTGACGAAGGTCCATAGTTGATAGAATCTAGGAGATAGATATATATCCATTACCTAACATAAAAGTTCACGTCGCAGCATGGAGGTATTGTTTGAGAGCTTTGACACTATGAGTTTTTGGGCACAATGTGAGACAAATGAAATGGGATAAAGATTATTAATGAAAATAATTTATAACATAAATTTTATTGCTTAGGGTTTTTTAGTTAACAAGGAAAATAATTACAAAACATGGAGTTTAGGAAACCCCTTCATTCCATGCTATGACAAGTGGATGTCAGCTAGGCGTGATGTCAGCTAGGCGTGACTCAACAAAAAGACAATAGGGCCCCATAAGAGACTGACATATGGAAGAAAAATGGATTTGACATACCCCAATGATGAGGAAACAAGTGGAAGAGAGGTGGTGATGACATGGAAATCATGATGATGTGGTGCCTTGGTAGCATGACACTTGGTAGGAAGAAATGGGCTTATTGGGTGGACAAGTGGGTTGAATCTAAGTGACATGTTGCACCACATAGAGGTTTCCATGTGGAAAAGGATGATGTAAATAGAAGACATGGAAAAGCATGAGGATTTGTGTCAAGGGGTCGGCTTGTGAGATTTTGTGACTTTAGTGTAAAAGTGTGGTTCAAGCCCTCAGGCATGTAAATCTGGAGCACTTAAGGTTAAGGGAATGGAGGTATTAAACTAATGTGAGGCTTAGTGCTCTCCATAATTAATCCATTTTTCATGGCTTAGGGTCACATGTGCTAAGACATTATTGAGAAAGGTACGACACAAAACGAAATCTAGCATTATGGGAACCAAAGTTTGCTTACATTATAGTTAGAAGATTTTGGTGGATGCATGAATTGACTATGTTGATATTGTTAATAAATATAATTTTACGAGGTGTAAAACAAATGGTATGGTGCTCATAGTAATTCAACTGAAACGATATAGGAGAAAGTGCATTTGTAGGGAGAATTTAATGAAGCTATTATTGTCTGGTTGGAAATTAGAGGATGGGACAGAGCACCAAAAGGAGTTATGAGAAATTAAAGGAGGAAATGTAGCTTAGTGCATCCTAAATGAGAAGTACCTCCTAGAGTTATGGAAGTGAAAAATGAAGACTTTCCTTGAGCTGTGAAAAATATTAATGAATTGTATCTTTGATCCCTATGAGAGTAAATGAAGTTCTTTTTAGAGCCACGTGCAAATTGTCAGAAGAATAAAATTCTATTGTGCTAAGTTTTGCAGTTTTCTTAGTAAGATGAAAAGGATGAGGCTTCTATAGTGATAATAGGATGAGACATTATAGAAACTGAGTGTAACTAGAAAATTATCAAGAAAGCTAAGTGTTATGGGAAAATTTAGTGCTTCTTCAAATGACTCACCCCTAGACCTAGTAGCAAGTCTAGAACAAGAACTAAAGCAATTCCATTGATTTTCATATAGCTAACAGATAAAAGAAAGAGGAACAAAAGAACCAACCTGTATCTCTTGCTTGATCCTTCTTCCCTTTGATCGCTTTTGCCACTCCCTTCCGTACTAAACATGCTTGGAAGGTACCTGCACACAAGCCAAGACAGAAAACCATCAAAGCATACATATCGATCTGTTAACTAAACATATTACATAATCGAAAGTACAGTATACATCATATAACACATGAATGGGAAAAAACATAGACCTCTGTATTAATAGAAGGAAAAATTACAACCCATGTAGATTCATGTCCGATTCAGTGTCATCCTTCTAGCTTCAAACCCTTCTCTCCTCATGAAACAAGAATTTGACATGATAACATTACTCTCTTTCAAGTCTCACTCAAACAACATTTCCTTAACTCGAGAAGTTCCAACCTCCCCAAGCCTTTGAATGCTTGGTCCATTTATAGCTGAATGTAGGAGGTTAGGCCATTAATGGCCCTCATGAATTCTTTTCCATAATTGGGAAGTGGTTCCATGGAGGAAGGGATAATGGATTAAGGTTCATTCATCCTCTTCCTCATCCAAAAGCACGCTCCAATCCATATGGAAACTTCCAGAAGGATCCACTGGATGAGGAATCCAGTGGATTCATTAAAAAATTTGATGAATCTTGCTCATCGTAGGTGAAACAAAGGCTAGGTGCGATGCATAGCACCAAGGCAGTGCAGTTCCTACAATGCATTGCAACCTGATAAAGGGTTATATGCGCTGATCTCTCTAGGGGCATTTTTGGGATGAGTGGTGACATGAAACTCTTGGGAGGCAAGCATGATGTAGGTTAACCTCATTAGGGAATGAAAACAACTGAATTAGGGGTTGATGGACCCTAATAATATGGATCTGGAAGTCGGGGTTGATGTGCCCAAATTTTCCTGTAACAGTTGCCCCCTAAAGAATGAAGTCGAAAATAAACATGTCGAGTGAGATGCTTTACCACTTGGAGAGAAGGTTTCAAAATGGAAGGAGACCTGCATCAGTTACAATACATATATCATGATACTTTTATTTTTTTTCACAATTTAGCTGAGGGAAGGCATACCCATGCTCAGCTTTATAAACTTTCATTACATGTACAAATATAGTCGTCTATAGATGTAGACCCATGAATGGATGACCATAATTATTAGGCCTTTGTAAATTTGATATAGTACTCCTGAAAAATATATCGTAGCCTGGATGGATGAAAATAGATCCGGGGTCTTTAAACTCGTCCAATCTTTTACTCGATGTACAAGTCTAACCATGTGAATAGATGATCTGAAGTTGGACATGGAGAGACATCATCAGATTACCAGCCAATGATGTAAGCCATTAACAGACACGAGAGGAATCACTGATAATGATAATGACCCTCAAGGTACTGCAATACATTTCGCAAGGTGTGAATAAATGATTTGATGTCGAACACCAAACAAAGTCTTTCGGTCGAAGGGCATTGATGTCAACCTATCGCCATAAGTGAGAAACCTACCATTGGTGTATGCAAGCCTCAAGGTACTGAAGGGGTGTTTCTAATTCAACTTCTTGGATGATGTGTTGATGTAGAAAAGAAGCGACTTGTCGCAGGAGGGCCTTGATGTATCCCACATCAATGACACAAAACGAGGTAAATGATTTTGGAGATGAAACATTGATTGACGAAACAAGGTTCAAGAATGGCGGGCATGAAAATGAAGGTTTATTGTATTGTAAAGGATGAAGTTTTGAACTAAATGACTTCTCTTGAACATATCGGTGACACTAAAGTGAATTGGTAGCATTGACCCAAAACAAAGTGATGGATGGTATGATAGAACAACAGTGTGATAACCATCAAGCTGGATGACCCAACCCACATAGTCACTGTTATGAGGTGAAAGTGTCATGTTCAAGAGTGACCTACTACCATAAAGTGTTCTCAGATTTTTCCCACTTTCCCCAACAATTTTTGACCAGTACCTCTTTATTTTTATGAGGAGGATAGCATATGCTTCTTGTATAATTCCACCCTTCGGGTGAATCCATTGCTATTTGATGTTTTAACGAGTCTAGTGAAGCTGAAACTCGGTCTTGTCTAGATGGACAATTTTGTCGCTATTTAATGTTTTTAACGAGTTTAACGACAAATATAACTTGATCCTTTTCGCATTTAGAGAGTCTGAAAAGAGACTAAAAGGAAACTCCACAGGTTCTTTTTCGTAAATTTGTCTCTCAAGTCGAAAAAAGCATAAAACAATAGAAGAGAGAACTTATTGACCATGTTCAATCAATGAGTACCTTTTTCGTAGTTAATCTATCTCAACTTGAAGAAGGGGTAAAACTCTACTAAGTAGATATCAATTCTAATCTGTTAACAAGCTAGAAACGACAAGCGCTCAACAATCTTTTCATGTTTAGAGAGTTTGAAAAGAGCTTAAAGAGGACTCCAAGGGGTTTCCTTTTTCGTTTTTAATAAAGCTCGAAAAAGTGATAAAAGTTTGCTTTGTGGTCAAAGATGTTCAATTTACATGTAAGCACATCATAATTGCTTGCGAGTTGTTAATCCTGCAGAAGATACCATCGAAAGATTAAACAATACATGTTCATGGATTAAATAAATAAAAAATCAATGTTTACTTGATTAATGTGCAAGAAATAAACATAAAAACTGGTCCTTACCATTCATTTTCACCATCTCGTTTTTACCTTTTGAATTCTAGAGTAGTTTTTCCCGATGTTCACCAGTTGATTCCGGAGGATTTAAGGGATCATTCCTTGTGCTTGTTTGGATTAGGTAGAAACTAATTCCATTCTCTTTAATTTCATTTATCTCTTGCTTTAGTCAAGAACATTTTAGGGATTTGAAGTCCCTAGGATTTCTTTTTCTAATACAAGAATTTGAAATGGTACTCATATCGAAAGAACAAGAACATGAAGAAAAAGATAGCATAGCCATGAGTAATCAGGGAACAGTCGAGGCCTTAAGAAATTGTGGATTACTGAAGTATTTAAAGTTATCCAACTTGCGGCAGTAGATGGATGTTCTACGGTTTCTTATTCAATCATGGGATCCAACCAATCAAACTTTTTGTTATGAAACCAGCTCAAGAAAAGATAGAAAAGATAGATCAACGCCTTAGAATTCAGCCTCTTCGAGGGGGAAACCTCCTTTACATTACATAAATGAACAATTCTTCGATGATACAAATGAAAAAACCTCCTTTCTATATATAGGAGTCTAAGGAGTCACAAAATAACCCAGCCGACCTAACAATAATAATATAAAGCCACAAAAATAACAATAGAGGGATTCTATGGGGCATAGTAATAACAATATGGGGCTAATAGGGGCATAACAATATTAATAAGGGGTACAATTACAATAGTAATGGGGTAATCACTAGTATTATAGGGACCCAACATGCCCCTCTCCTTCAAAAAAGTGTTGTCCTCAATGCTTGAGTAGTTTTGGATACTTTTGTATAAAATTCTCATCCTCCCATGTGGAATCTTTAGCGGATAAGTTCTTCCACTTGATAAGATACTATTGATCGATTTCGTAGCTTTCGAGTTCTTGTTTCTATGACTGCTTCCGGTTCCAATATAATTTTTCCTTCCTCATCAAGTTCTGGCAATATTGTTTGAACTGGGAGCTTGTCGCCTATAACCTTGTTTAAACATGAAACATGGAAAACTGGGTGCAATCGAGAAGCTGCAGGGAGCTCCAATTTGTATGCCATAGTACCAATCTTTTGCAACACCTTGTACGGACCGTAATACTTTGGTGATAATTTATTGTCCTTCTTAACTTGCTTGAGGGACATTTGCTTATATGGCTGTAGCCGTAGGAATACCCCATCACCTACATCAAAACTTCTTTCACTGTGATTTGATCTTGCCTGTTCTGTTTTCATTCTATTCTGGCCAACACGAGGTTATCCTTTAAAGAGTTGGAGGAACTGTTTGTTGAATCGTCGATGTGATGTTCCACTGCTTGAAACCTTAAATTTTCTCTTAAATATGATGCTTATGAGGATGGTGGCTGATATCCATAAAGTGCCATAAATGGGGTCATTTTTGTTGTTGTATGGAAGGAAGTGTTATACAACCATTCCGCCAAAGGCAACCATTTGACCCATTGTGTCTTTATCAGATACAAAGCAACGAAGATATCCTTCCAAACATTTGTTTACTATCTCAGTTTTCCCATCAGATTGAGGATGATAAGATGAGCTATGAGCTAACTGAGTACCAATACAAGAAATAATTCTGTCCAAAAATTTCCAGTGAAAATGGGATCTCTGTCACTTACAATAATCTTTGGATTTCCATGTAGCTTTTGAATTGTTTCCATAAATGCTGTGGAAACTGTACTGGCTTTAAATGGATGTGATAATGCACAAAAGTGTGCATACTTGGTAAGTCTGTCAACTACCACCATGATGACACTCTTTCCCTCAGACTTGGGTAAACCTGTGACAAAATCCATTGAAACCTCCTCCAACGTTGGCTTGGAATGGATAAAGGTTGTAATAGACCCGGTGTCTTAATTGTTTCAACTTTATTTTGTTGGCAAACCAAACATTCCGCCACAAAGTTTTGAATATCTGATTTAAGGTTTAAGGCCATCCCAAAAAAATTCCTTCTTAACCTGTGGTAAGTTTTTAAAAATCCTGAGTGCCCTCCTAAGGGAGAAGTGTGCAATTCCATAAGAATCTTTTGTTTTAGCTGGGAATTCTTACAGAGGTATATGCGATATTTGTACCATAACGAATCATTTTGCCAGCTAAATGTATCAGACGTACTGAAATCTTGTTGTAATTTTCGAATAAGTGCCCACACTTCTTCATCATTCTTCCATTCCTCCCTTGCTTCATTTATCCAATCTGGTTGGATAATAGAAATGGCACACAACAATGCTTCCACATCCTCATCCTTTCTTGAGAGTGCATCTACCACAACATTTTGCTTCCCTTTTTTGTAGATGATTTCAAAGTCATAACCCAACATATTTGTGACCCATTTTTGTTGCTCTTCAGAGGATAATCTTTGTTCTAAAAAGTATATAAGGCTATCATGATCCGTTTTACCTTGAAGCGTCTTCCCATTAGGTAGGGTCATCATTTCTTAAGTGCATGTAGTATTGCCAACATTTCCTTCTCATATATAGCTTTGTGTAAATACTTTCCCTTGATTGGACGACTTTCAAAAGCAATGGGTCTTTTGTCTTGCATTAAAACCGCACCAATTCCATTTCCTGAAGCATCACATTCCACAATAAATGTTTTTGTGAAGTTTGATGTAGCTAAGACTGGTGCTTGGCACATTGCCTCTTTAAGATGTTCGAAGGCCTTTGTTGCTTTTAGAGTCCATGAAAATGCATCTTTCTTCAAGAATGTTGTTAGAGGTGCTGCTATTCTCCCATAATTCTTAACAAACTTGTGATAATACCCTATCAACCCAAGAAATCCTCACAGATGCTTTATGGATGTGGGGATTTTCCATTCCTTAATGGCTTTAATTTTGCTAGGTCTACCTTAACTCCTTCATCAGATACAATATGACCCAGATATTCCACCTTTTGTACTCCAAAGAAACATTTAGATCGTTTTGAATATAATTGTTTCTCCTCCAATAGTTGTAGCACCCTGTCAACATGTTCAACATGATCCTTCCAAGACTTGTTGTAGATTAGTATATCATCAAAAAATGCTAACACAAATTTTCTAAGGAATGGTTTGAAAATTCATCAAACCTTGAAATGTTGAAGGTGCATTGGTAAGGCCAAAAGGCATGACCGAAAATTCATAATGACCCTCATGAGTTCTAAATGCAGTTTTCGGAATGTCTTCAATCTTCATTCTTATTTGATGATATCCTGAACGAAGATCCAACTTGGTGAAGTAAATTGATCCATGCAATTCATCCAGTAATTCATCAATGACAGAAATGGGGAACTTATCTTTAATAGTGAGCTTGTTGAGCTCCCTATAATCCGGACACATGCGCCATGATCCATCCTTCTTGTGCACCAATACTACTGGAGCAGAGAAAGAACTTTGACTTGGTTGAATTATACCAGCCTCTAGCATTTCTGCAACCATACGTTCAATTTCACTCTTTTGGACATAGGGATATCCGTACGGCCTGATGTTTGGAGGAACACTTCCTGGAATTAGATGA
>APFE031214838.1:80339-136694 GCA_000404065.3 Pinus taeda | reverse complement strand
AAAATTATCCCACATTAAATATATTCCCAAACTTTTATTTGATATATTTTTATAGTTCAATATAAATGAAAAGAAAATATAGATATACTGTATTAGTGTATATGTATGTGGACAGATATTCTAGACTATCGTGAACTTTGAAAAGGAAAGAAGAATAAACTAAGATGAAGGTTTGAAAAGGAAAGAAGAATAAAATAGTGATTGAGATGACAAATGACCATATTGGTCTTGGTGATAATCCCTATAACTCTCAGAATTTTGGAATAAAGTTAGGTCGATAAGAAACCAAACAAAGTCTAGAATAATCAATATTTAAACTCAATCTGAATGCAGAATAAAACGTGCTTCAATGGTACTCATAAATAACTTGTTGCATTGGCAAGCAAAGAAGATACCATAATGAACTTGGTTGGAAAAAGGAATGTGCTGGGAAGTTTCATCAAGATGAGGAGGAAAAACAGCGAACAGAGAATGAGACAAAATAAAGAATAGGATAGGGAGGGTCACACAACGACATAACATTGACATTACTGTCTATGTTTGAGAATAATGCAAATGGAAGTGTTGCTCATCACTTTGATTAAATTTTCACGTAAAAATAGATTTAACATTGAATATTGAAGAAAGAGAAACGTAATAGATTTAACATTGAATATTAAAGAAAGAGAAACGTATGGTTATTCGTAGATAAACACAATCATTACAATAAACATTCGGATGTGATTTTTTTTCATTATGGTAAGTTTGGTTATTAATAAATATATATATATATTTATATATATATATAATATATATATATTTATTGAAAGAGGTTATTATATATATATATATATATATATATAATATTTTTTTAAAACATTATACATTTTATATTGGGATTACACTATTGAAATCTGCTATTCAAATAGATATTTAACAATTTTCCAATAAATATGTAACATAAAATTCACTCAAAGATATGTCAAAATGAACCGAAAATAGCCTAAAAAGTAAAAAAACATGGACATCGTTTTGGCCTGAATCCAGCAAAGCATTGTGTTGTAAAGCACTGTAAGAAACTAACCTAAAAGAAATATCTATCAGCCAGTTGTCTTTCTTTTTTTTTATCGTCTCCTTATCCATAAGTTAGTCAATATTTTGCATGCTTATGTCTTGTTCATGTTGGGTTAAAAGGATCGCAAATCCTTTTTCTAACAAAAATTGAAGAGAACAAAATGTGGAGTAGAGGACTACTCTTCTCAATATTACAAATCACTTATATAAGATTACGTTGGAAACATTAGTAATAAATCACTGGAGTGAAACTCGACTAAATTAGAATTAATTGAAACTGAATTGTGACACTTGGATGGACTATTTTGACACCTAACAAGTGGTTGGAATTAGAATCCCAAACAATCCCCCTTAATTTTCAACCACATAAAATTTAATTAAGTCACCTGTTGGTCTATGGCTCAGTTAGTTTTACAATTTAAAAAGTTGACTTTAATTACATTTAATTTTCTTCTTCTTTTCTTCCAAATCATATAGCCTCTAAATTGTTTCAACTTTTTGTCTTTGTTGTATACTTCAAACCTTAGTTTCTTCATTTGTTGGTGTAGGTATTTTATTCTTCGAGGTTGTCTAAGGAAGTTCTGGACTTCTTAGAAAAACTACTTGTATGTAGGATGTTGCCACATATTATATTATGTAGTGCACTTTTCATCATCAATCTATTGCAACATAATACCATAATACAATTTCATCTCTTTAGGACTCCAATACCTGAAAATTTTATTAATTTCTTCATCATGCATGATGTCTTCAACATTCATTTCTACAAATTCTATGCTAACCTCATCTAGACATGGTGTTGCAAGCCATGCTTCAAGGAATTTTAATTGTTCTTCATAATCATTCGATGTGCCTACACAGTGGAAATCATAGAATTAAAAACAATTAGAAAACCACATTGGTTAAGTTCGTTCTGCACTGTAATGACAGCTTTTTTTTGTTGCAATTCCAACTCTACTTTTGCCTATGTTTATGTTTTCTCTTTTTAGGATTCCTTCTTTGGGTTTTCCTTTATCTCTGCCTCCATCTCTGTGTCGTTCACTTCTCGACTAACCTGTGTTGCTACAGACAAGTTGTCTTCCTCTGACTTAAGTGGGCTTTTCTCATTGAATAACATCATGTCTATATGATGTTTTTGTCACATCACCTTCAACCATTCATCATTAGCCAGCAATTCTTCATCAAGTTTTACATCAACAATATTACTTACTAGACTCAGCATACCATTGACTGCTCTAATGACAACTTAACTGTCATCTGCAAACTTTGTTGCTAGATTCACCAAAATTTCATGAGGAAGCTGTGTTGCTCGATTCACCAAATTTTCATCGAAAATTCAAGCAAATATTTCTCTTATCAATGTTCAAATGGCTAAATACATTACATATTAAACATCAATAATAAATGACTGAAGTAAAATTCAACACCTATGGAGTAGAACTCATGTAAAACTGGACTGTTTATGACACCTAGGAGAGAAAACAATAAAATATGATGATACCTAATGGACAGTGAGATTAGTATCTCAACATTCCCTCATAATATCAATTTTTAAATGTAGTTATACTTACAATGCCTAATTGTTCTTTTTGAAATTAAAATGCATTCTTGCCCAATGGCTTTGCAAAAATATCTTCTACCTGATCTTTGGAACCACAAAAAGAAAGTACTTTGTCCCCATCATTGATAAGTTCATGGATGAAATGAAAATGGCCTTGAAGTGCTTGCTCTTTTTGTGGAAAACAAGATTTTTTGATAGAGAAATTGTTGAACTGTTATGAAAGTAGATTGGAGTTGGCTCCTTAGGAATATTTGAAATATCTATCAATAATATTGTAAACCACAGAACTTGACAAGCTGCTCAATTTGCTACTACATATTGTTCCTCTATAGAATATGTTGAAAAAATTGACTATTTCTTGGATGCCCATGAAATTCGATTAGTTCCAAGATGAGAAGCATAGCCTGAGGTGCTTTTGGGATCATCTAACCTCCCTACAGAATCGATGTCTGTATAACCTGAAAGTGAACAATTTTCAGAATGTGTATACAACAAACCATAATGTATTGTCCCTGCAATATACCTTAAGATCCTTTTTGCAACCTTCTAATGAGAAATATTAGGTGACTACATAAACCTGGAGACAAAAATCGCTACAAAGATAATATCAGGTCTAGTTGAAGTGAGATATAACAAGTTAGCAACTAGAGTTTTATACCGTGTGAATAACCTTGTGGTGCTACATCTCCTTCACTTTGTTTTGTGCCTTGAGAAATTGATGTATCTGCAGGATTGAAATTTGTCATTCTGAACTTTTGAATGATATCACTGGCATATTTTTGTTGAAAAACAAAAATGCCATTAGCAGATCGGTGAATTTCAATGCTTAAGAAGTATTTCATGACTCCTAGATCTAGCATATCAAGCTCTATTTTCATTTACGCTTTGAAATCTTCTAATATCATATATCCTGTATAAAAATTCTCATCTACATAAAGGCATACAATAAAAAAATTTCCTTCATGTATTTTGGTATACAAAGTTGGCTCATGATTTCTTTTGCAAAAACCACTTTTGATGAGTTAGATATCAATGTGATTGTACCAAGCTCTTCAAGATTGTTTCGAACCATACAGGGATTTCTTCAATCTGTATACCTTATGCTCCTATCCCGAAACTTCAAAACTAGGAGGTTGCTCTACATAAACTTCTTCAACCTTATGCTGCTCTCTCAAAGAGTCTTATGTAGACTTGCCTCTTCTCCCTACTTCTGCCACTTTTCTTAGGTTGCTACTCTCTAAGCGAGTCTTATGCAAACTAGCTCTGATACCATGACAAAAATTGAAGAGATCAAAATGTGGAGTAGAGGACTACTCTTCTCAATATTACAAATCACTTAAATAAGATTACATTCAAAACATGAGTAATAAATGACTGAATTGCAACTCGACTAAAGTTGACTTAATTAAAACTGAATTGAGACACTTGAATGGAAAATTTTGACAACTAACAGGTGGTTGGAATTTGAATCTCCAAGATTTTCATAATCGCATCAACCACCCTATATGGATAAGGTTACTAGATCATATCTCACTATTCCAAACACCATCAACTAAAAAGGAACAAGTTCGTGCTCTATTTCCTGCTACGATTTCAATTGGGCTTTTGTAAGAGAGGGATGTGATAAAGGACCCATGTCGGGGAATTCTTTTCTTTATTACATTTCAAGCGGGGATTAAATTTGAACATAAGGTATCCATTTTTATTTGAAGGGTTAATTTAATTTTAGCCTTCAATATTGATAACTTAAAATAATGTATTTTTTAATATCATATAAAAATGAGAAATAATTTAAAATTTTATGCATATTTTATTATATCAAGTTGTGAAAAATTCAAACAAATAATTTTATCTTTAGATAAGAAATCCATGTATATTTGAACAAATATGATGCAACTCTAACTCATATTTGATGGGAGTTGGTCTTGCAATCTCAGACAATTCCCAGAATCGATGCTTCCCTCAACCCTTAGGATACAAATCCCATTCAAAATGGTAGTGGGAAAATCTTTTAGAAGTGCAAGGATTCGGAAGGAGTAACAAACTCTATCTGATTATGGCTAAATATATGCATATAATAGTCTCTAACACTCTACATCCTCATTTTCATGACCCAAGGTGTTTGATGCTCATTTAAAATTCCAATTCCCAAATGGTTATGGGCTCCAGACATTTCGAGTATGGGACCTACTGATCTTGAGACTTGTGCTCTGAAAATTTTGGTCTCAATTTCTTCGGGCTGGCCCATTATCCATCATTTCCCAATGCTATACACTCCTCCCTTCTCATTCCCCAACTAGCCCACTGTTGGGTGTGGGATTCCCCCAAGACAAGTTTTGGGGCTTAAAGCCCAAGTTTTGACTAAGTCTGATGTAAAGACTCCACGATTTGTGGGCGCAGAGCACAAATATGGTAAATGATTCAGAGGGCTCTCCACCTCATTTTTGTAATGTAATGTCAGTTTGAGAGATCTACCCATGGTCTATGGACCATGGGATTGTATAAATAGAGCAAGGCTCTAAGTTGTAAAAGGAGAATAAGGAAAACAAATGAATGACAATAAATTGAGTCTAATCTCAGTGTAGAGTCGTTTCTTTGGGTTGTAGAGTAGGAGAAGGCACTACATCTATGCGTGCAGAGGCCTAGCAGTCTGTAGCTGAGTGTGCAGACCACTGTAGTTGAGTGCGCAGGGTAGGTTGATTCTGTAACTGATTGAAACATTAATAAAGAGAAGTTTTACAATATTTCTATGTATCTTTTCCTATTTTATGCATTGAAGTATATTGGATATGAATTGAAAGTTTATTGTTTATTTTCTACACTAACTTATATGAATGTGCTGAATAAGTGAATATAATATAAGGTATCTGTTTACACGAAGATAACTAACTATAAGGAGATAAGTAAGATCCATGGTGTGACTTGGGGAAATAGCGAAGATCTCTGCTCTAGCAGCACGAAAGCTCCACAACCCCTAGTTAGGGCTATGAAAGAGAATATAACAAGGGCGTGAAGACCTCATAGGTCACGAAAGTGCATGAATGTATTCACAGTTGGACTAAGTTGACCCCTCAGACATCTCAAGGGTGCAGAAACCTAGTTTTAGCATCCCCCCATATTGCTTCTGGTGAGACCTCAGTCCACGCTTCGTGGAATGTTGCCGAAAGGGCTAGTAGTACAAGGATTTATTTGGCTAGTTAACTCTAAGCTTGGATCAGGCCCCGACAAGACAAAAAATGGTTCCGTTGTCAGGACCAAAATCTGCATAGACATGTCTAATGTCGTATCCTTGGAGCCCAACTAAGAAAGAAATTGAAGGTTTGTTGAATAGGATAATTTAGGAGTTTGCGGTGCAGGAGAACGGGAATCCGTGACTATTAAAAGAAGAGTGGTTAGATTTCTACCTATACACAAAGATCCATGAAATTTTCTTCACATCTTTCCCTACTGAGTTTTACAAGTGGATCGCAAAGCTAGAAGATAGCCAAGGAAGGTGCAAGCTCGACAGTCCTATTATGTGTACCCCAGAGTTGGTGCCTGTATTGGAAGCACCAGATGTTAATATCGCACGTGATGTTGATCACTAGCTCAACCAGATTATAGGAGGATTTATTACCGAGTTTATAGTAGACAGTACGGTAAGCTACAGTGAGTCCAAGCAACACTTTCTCAAAGGACTGCGAGGTATGTAAGTTAAGTATCTGAACACTTGGATTAAAATGCTACTATGTGAAAAGAAAATTATGCGAATACATTGACGTTCGGGGCTACGTGAAGTGGTAGAATTTATAGAAACAAAGGTAGTGTAGAGCTAGAAACTAGCCCCTTCATTCGACCTCCACGAGGGGACGAGGAAGAGCTCGCGAAGGTCTCACCAAGAAGTGTGATCCATTTGATAAGGCAGAGGATTTTTCACATACCACCCCCACCCATGCTACCACTAGATTCATTGCCTTCACCGCTTCTTCTCCTGCACCACCTCAGCCACCACCGCAGGTTGATATGGAAAACACAGTAAAGTTGTAAGTGTTCAAGGGAGTAGGAAATGAAGATCTGGACCAGATCTGGTTCATGATAAGGGTTGTATGGGAAGCACAGGGAGTTACAGATGATAACATAAAGAAAGAAATGTTGGTCAACGCTCCACAAGATCACACACTAACCTAGTATATTAAGCATTCTAATGAAAATCTGAATGCGCAGATCGAGGATATCTAAATTGCACTAAACAGAGAATTTAGCAGGCTAAAGTTAGAGGCACAGACGATCGTTGGAATCAAAGAGATCATAATGCTACCAGGAGAGATTTCTTAGGAGTTGGATCAGAGACTGAAGTGCATGATTTGTGAAGCTAATATGACTTTCAAAGATGGCCAACACCATGAATGGTTTGCAGCATCGTTAATGTTTCATTTGAGGACAATGGAGGTTGACAACTCAAGTAGAGGCCTTGGAGATCACGATGAGGCTGCATGAGACCCCGATATAGGATCCTAACTTGGGAGTTCAATAGATCCACACGCATTTGAAAAAATTATGCCTTGATATGCAGAGTCTGAAACAGGAGAGGACAGCCTGACCAAAAAGTGTGTGAAGAGGTAATGGTGTGTTAAATGTAAGGGTTAGGGTCATGAAAACGATTGTTGCCTGATTTTTATGAATTGCATCATGGGAGGAGGGTCGATGATGTTAAGACCAGAGGCACAAGTAGGAACTAGCACGGTGCCTACTTTGTAGTGCGAGATTTGTCAAATAGGACGAAAGCATGTAACAAACAACTGTCATATGTTGGAGAAGTACACATAGAATTCACAACAGTTTTTCTATAATTTATGTAGATCAGTGGGACATGCTGAGCGCTCCTCTAGAAGCTATGAGATGATGATGAATAAGACTCCTAGCTACGGAGTTTAGGTTGAAATGCAGCCCCTTGACCAAAACATGGGAGTGGCGCAAACCATATTTGAGGTGTGCAGATGAGGCCGAGGTGGAGGAGGACCCAGAAGAGGTCGTAGACAGCTGATATGTTACAATTTCGAGGGGCTAGGACATTATTCCCATGATTGTATGAATCCATCGTGCCCATCATGTATGTATTTTACCTTGTTTGGTCATGAGGTGAAGGATTGTCCCACACTGACAGTTAAGCTACACAATAAGGGAGTGCTCCAAACTCCCTTGACTCAAAACCTGTAGATGATGAGGTTTGAGTCGCGGGAGGAAGACCCCAATGTGAACATTATGCTCCAAAGTGGAATTACGACAAGATATGATAAAGGAAACCAGCCTGAAGATAGCACTTGGGTTCACAAGGCTCCATTAAGAGAACCATAGTTTGATTTGGAGTGCATTAAGGAAATCTTCATGGAAGCTAGGAAGAGTTTCGCTCATGCCTCCACTATAGGAAGCAAAGACAGACTAAAGCCAGAAATGGACCCATCAACGCTCATGACATTTCTAGAAACATGCATGAAGCTATAGTGCGACAGTATGGATATAATGGGATTGTAGGAACTCATTAATAGATGCACTAGGACTATGCAGGGAGACCTGCGCATAGTCTGGAAGATTGGAAAGCATGCAACAAGGACAGGAAGAGAAATGAGGTTGGCTTCATAGATTGGAGAATATGAGATGGACCATGTAATTCTGGACCTAGGGTTAGACGCAAATGTTCTACCAAAACAAACATGGGAGTGCATGGGAAGGCCTTCACTACAATGGTCTCCTATTGAGCTGCGAATGGTGAACCAACAAAATATAATACCCATGGGGAGATTGCAAGGAATCACCATGGATATTGAAGGAGCAAGTGTGCTAGTAGAATTTGAAGTGATAGAGATTATTGATTACCGCAATCTTTATCCCGCACTCTTAGGAATCAATTGGGCCATTAACATTAACGAGGTGATAAACTTGAAGAAGTGCAAGATTATGTTTGATAAAAATCCTCTACACGTAGTCATACCTTTGGACCTTGCAGAAGGATCAAACTACACAGAGCCGGTGCATCACTATGAAAGAAATGATGATTTGGACACCATCTACATGATAAGCACGTGAGAGAAAGATTAGGTAAATCCACCATGGATGGATGAATCTCATGGGAGTGTGAAAGCTCTTGTACGTCAAATTCAGATGAGGAAATAGAGCGAAGGTAGAACTAGTTGGACGACGTGACCACGCTAAACTTTAATATGAGGAGAATATCATTGCACTACGTATTGACCGAGGTGAGGGATCTGCCTACTTATGATGGGTTAAGTGAGGTAGATACTTTCTTGAAAAGATTTCAAAGGGAGGTGTCAAAACAACAATGTTTCGAGGCTTTGAAATGGGTACTACGCGCTACGCCTGCAAGGTGGTGGGGTACGCACCAATGAAGCTTTGAGGACTGGTGTGAATCAAGGAGAATGATGCACATGCATTTTGGGAAGTCTTAGATGTGAGTGACAAAAAAAATGAAGAACGAGATGATCCACGCCCGTGCATCTGTCTAAATGGTTACAGGCATATGGTAAACAACCTGCATGGATGCACATGGACTTCGCATTCGAGAAGACGGTCAATAAGCATATTTTGGCGAGGAAATTACATGAATGGTCCCTCCAGTTGGGATGATAGAGTGTGAAAAGAATGAGTGTGTAAAAGGTTACCCACGCATAAGCATTTAATAAAGTCTGAGAAGCACTGAATATGGTATATAATGCACAACAAAGTGATTGGGACCTACGCGTTCCAACAGTTTTGTTGGCTTATAGGAAAATGTGCAAGAAACAGATGGGATAGATGCCTTCTAAGCTAGCCTATGGAGTAAACATTGTATTCCCAATAGAGTATAATATGCGTAGTCCACACATACTAGTGCTGGTGGATATGATGGTTCACAGAACCTAGGAAAAAAGGATCGTGCAGTTGAATGAAGAAGAATGCTTGGGATTTGAGGAAGAAATCTGATAGGGTGATCTTAGGCTCCAAGAAATCATGACAGAAAGAGTGCGGTTAAGGGAGAAAAGTGCTCTAGTGGAAGCAGAAGTTAAGAAGCTTGAGGAAGAAATGAAGAAGGATTTTCTTGACAAGAATACTGTATTGATAAAAGAGGGTGTGCACAATTACTTTGACAAATTTGGGGACTACCATCAACAGTTGAGCAGCTTGATGCCTTGGCTTAGACTGTATATTACTCGAGGGATCACCGATGATGGCACTCTATAGATGGTGAAGTGCACGATGCACACAATAAAAATAAAAGGTAGATTTTTTCCAAGAAAAGTGATGGATGGTTAGTTGAAGCCATATACAGGTGGCCCGACCACTTGACTAGCTGTGGGAAGCACAATCTTAACGCTCGAGTTAGTTGAGAGGAGGCGCGGGACTATAAACTACTATGCCTGAGAGCTATGCGATGTCGAGGCTCTGTGCATGAGCAAAGTGTCACAAGGCTCATGACTGCGCAAGGGTGGCTGCGCTGTCACGCGGGTTGGCTAGAAAGTGACCATTTTCGTTACTATTCACAATGTGATGCTTAACTTGAGACCAAATCGAGCAAGCGGGAGGAATGTAAGACGAGCTTTATGGACAAGATTTGGGAAAATCTTCCACCAAGGGAGTATTAATGGACTGATTTGGGGTGAACAGTCGAATTCAAATTCAAAAGGCGCTATAAATTGCAAAGGGTTTCCCAATGAAAAACACTTGGTCTTTTGTGATTTCAGCTGTTGTGCGCCCTGAGTCTTCTGAACCAAGACCTATTTGTCTTGTGGAGAGCATTGTTTGAGCACTTGATTGAACAATTGAGATCTTTATGGACGAACAAGATCACAACATCTAAAGAAGCTAAGGAAATCACAGAAATGATCGCTGAAGAAGCTACGTAGGCCATGACCATAAAAGATTCCCTTAAGAGCATTGGTATTGTTGTACAAATCCCTAAATCACCATGCATGTCTAGACTAAAGAAAGATAAACAACCCATGATTCTGGTGCGTATGTCCCCTCGAAACCCCCTACGAACTAGATTAACAATGGAGGAAAAATGGAAAGTGGTTCACTTGGAAATCGATGAGGAGGAAGAAGACCTCAAGGATATCATAATTGAAGAGGATGAGGATGAAGACATGGTGGAAGAAACTGAGGTTGCGCACCATCCAACTAGGTTTCCTACGTATGTCCCTCTGTGGAATGGGAAGGCAGAGGTGCCCAATGACCTTGATGAGAGCAAGAGATCTCTGTAGACTCCGCTACTGTCGGACGATATCATTTTTGAAGGAACACACCTGGGATATGTGCCAAGTTTCAAGTTCAAAGATTGGGATCTCATTGACCACGAGAAATTCCCTCATGCAACACAACATAGAGAACTGGTTTTGAAGGTGCGTGTTCAGCCTTGGATCAATGAGGCCTTTGTAATCATCGCAAAAATTGAAGGCAATCTCACACAGATGTAGGGGACAATGGAACAGATACAAGGGATCGTTTCTAACATTGCGGTCTTGGAATAATGCATATAGGAGATACAGCAGGTAGCCACTTAGTGCATTGTTGGCGTTGCAACTATTTGATCAGAATTGGGAGGTCTCCATCCGAAGGTCTTCGCACCAACAAAGTGACTCGAGGGCGAGTCACGATTTTTTTGTTGGGGGCTTGTTGGGTGTGGGATCCCCCCAAGACAAGTTTTGGGCTTAAAGCCCAGGTTTTGATGAAGTCCAATCTAAAGACTCCGCGATTTGTGGTTGTGGAGTGTGAAAATGGTGAATGAGTCAGAGGGTTGTCCACCCTCATTTTTGTAATGTAATGTCACTATGAGAGATGTACCCATTGTCCACCGACCATGGGGTTGTATAAGTAGAGTGAGGCTCTAAGTTGTAAAAGGAGAATAAGGAAAACAGATGAATGATAATGAATTGAGTCTGATATAGGTGTAGAGTCATGCCTTTGGGTCATAGAGTAAGAGAAGGCTCTACAACTGAGTGCACAGAGGCCTATTAGTCCACAGCTGAGTGCGTAGACCCCTGCAACTGAGTGCACATGGCAGGTTGAGTCTGTGATTGATTGAAGCATTAATAAAGAGAAGTTTTACAATATTTCTATGTATCCTTTCCTGTTTTATGCATTGAAGTATATTAGGTATTAATTGCAAGTTTACTGTTCATTTGTTGTGTGAAATTATATGAATGTGCCGAATAAGTGAATATAATATAAGGTATCTATTTTCGCGAAGATAACTAACTATAAGAAGATAAGTAAGATCTGCGGTGTGGCGTGGAAATAGCGTAGGTCATTTCTCTAGCACGACGAAAGCTCCACAACCCCTAGTTAGGGTTGCGTGAAGGCAAATATAAAAAGGGTCTGAAGGCCTTGCAAGTTAGGAAAGTGTGCAAAGTAACCTGTGCAAAAGTATTGATAGTTGGACTAAATTGACCCCTCAGACATCTCAAGGGTGTGGAAACCTAGTTCCAACATCCAGCCCATACTACCTCAGGTGAGACCTTAGTCTGCACTCCACGGACTGTTGCTGAAAGGACCAGTAGTACATGGAGTTTTTACGCTAATTAACTCTAAACCTGGGTTGGGCCCCAACAATCCAACACCCTCTTTCCACTTATAAAGAAACTCTGCCAACCAATTCTTCGCTCATCGGTCCCACAACACTGGAAAACTCATATTCAAAATTACTTCTTGGATTTGAAAACTTAGAGCGATGGAAAAATTCTCATCTATTGTCATTTCCATTAATAAATGATTCTTGGTTCTCGACTCTTTTTGGAAATGAAAATTTATAAATTTTATGGGGTTCTGGGATTTTGAGCCTTCTGGGCCTTCGAGAAAAATCTATTATAGGAAGCCTTACAAGCTTCCAGTCATTTCTGATTTTCAAGAAACTATGTTATGGGTCCTACTAGATGACATTTATAGGCTTCTTAATTGACCTCACAACAAATAAAAAATTGTTTAAGTGTTGGTATCTTCGGCTTATACTGTGGTTCTATACAGTGGCTACTCTCGACTATCCTCTTAGCTTGGCACCCCTCTTCTGATCACCACTTCCTTTTCCCTTATCTAACAACCCTCTTCTTCTCCTCCTACAATCACTCCAATACATGATGTATATGTGTAGTATGTTTCTCGACACTACCAATAAAATATAGTGGTCTTACAGATGTGACTGAGCATCATTCAATACAAACAAAATCATAGAAGGATTGCTTATAACATATAACTTTCGCACACCTCAGAATCAGTCATAATCTCTATATTCAATCAAAAGAACATAAATATCACATTGAGGAATTCAATCCAAATCCATGAATATAGGATCTAAGGACAAATTTAGGGAAAATTAATCAAATTACAACAAACTTGGAAGAATTTTCGTAATTAAGGAATTACATAACAATCTAGAATAGATTATCTCCTAACAAGCCTCTCATTCAGGAACCAACTCCTTTGGAAAATGATTTTGACCTCTTAGTCAATGAAACTACTGATGCTCCTACATCATACTCCCTGTTATCACTCAGGTTGTCCCTAGGCTCCTTTTTAGGGATACGGCCGAGGTAACCACAAACCAATCTTTAGATTGCAGGTTCTAGCCCACCTGCAATCAGAGAGGGCTCTCTCTTAATGATTCAACTTTGTTGATGATTTTAGGCTAGCTTTTGGGCTCAGGGGTTTTTTGTTTGTGTTTGGATGGAAGGTAGAAATATCAAGCAAAGAGGCAAGGTAAGGTGTGATAAGTTTCAAACCATTGGGCATGGAGTCATGGATTAAGGCTTGCTATTGCGTCTTCTTGGTCATAAGAGGATTAAGGAGCGAGATGGCCACACATGATACAATTATCAATCTACCGAAGGGATGGAATTATGAAAATCAGAGATGAAAGGCAAAGGAGAATCATTTCATCATACTGAAAAAGAGGAGAAGTGGATGAATGGTTATCTAGGAGCAGTTAAGAATTCCTAAATTCTCATTCATATGTGAAAAAAACAGCGTAAACAAGATCATTTAAGTATACATGCTCATAGCTATTTCTGGTGAAAACATGGAAAAGTGCAGAAATTGAACTTAAGGTGTAGTTAAACAAATCTTAAGCTATTCTTCTTTTCTGCAATTTAGATGGCAGAATGGTGGTAAAAACATGAAAATTAACAGAGGGGAGAAACACTTATTGAATCATGTAGAAGCACAGGAATTCTGTAATCACTCCTTGGCCAATTAGACACATCAAGCAGTTCCGAAATCCATGCTTTCAGCAGTCTTTCATTATAGAAAGTATGATAGTTACAGTGCGGGTCTTTGCTTGGAGAAAATGTTGAGAAGAAGATTAAGCAATGTCTTCGACTCACTAACCAAACAACCAACCCCTCATTACATCTTTCAGGGTGGTATATATAAGCAAAATATCAGGAAGTCATTCATTACAATTGACCCAAACAGGTCTGCTGAAGAGGTTTTTAAAAACCTAAGTGTTGCTGGAATTAAGTGCAGGTAAGTCATTTGGGTTGCGCTAGAGGCAGCTGAATCGAAAGGAGTGCAATGTGGCGCTTGGAGGCTCGATGCGGTGCTTCTGGAGTAATTGTGCTTCGGGATTTGTAACTCTGTTCTGGTGTGAGGTAAATGTGCAATAATTATGATTTGAGGGTTTTTTGAGTGGCTTCGCCCTCTTTCCTTGACTTTGCTGGAAGGTATTAAATATTCTCCTCCTCTGGGCCGCTGCTTAAGATTTTCGCTAATACACTTTGCCGCTACATTGATGGCTTCTGCCACCTGCTGATACTCTTTGACACGTTTGTTCCCTAATGATTTGATCTGATACACTTTAATCTCTATCATTAGTCCTTTGTTGTCTTTAAACTGCAATAATTTGGCACGATCGGGTGATTTCAGGCCTTTTCGACACAAAACGGGGCAAGGAATCGAAGGATTCCCCAAAGATTCCCCAAAACGGCCTATTTCCCGTAGTGATGCGTGATTAGCACTTCGCACTAATCGTGCATCGAAAACTGTCTCTGTTTCTTGTTTTGGAGCTCCAAAGTGCGATTTTTCTTCCTGCGCGAATTTTCGGCTTTCTGGCTGCTGACATCAGCAGTACGGCCGATGACGTCAGCCTGCGGTGGGTCCCTGGTACAGAAGTGACATGGTGGGGTGCTGATGCTTGAAGGTGATGCGATGAACTTCTCTGATGCGATCGCAATATCGTATTGGCGGGGAATGGGAAGGTGTCTTAGTTGGTCATGCGATGCTTGCGATTGTCGATCGCCGATATCATGATATCGTGTCGGGTAACGACGGATGGGTCATAACTTGCATGGAGAGAATATTGCGATCTTGCGATGCGAGCTAGCTTTCTAGGGTCTGCGGAGTGTTAAGGAAGTCGGCAAGGGGTTTGTTGCGATCGGAAGGAGTGAGTAAGTGGGTCTGAAAGGCTTTTGAGGCTTCGAAAGGGGTCCAATCACCTAAAAGGGAGTTTATACTCTAGAAGGAGTCCATTGTATTTGGAAATGGTTTGAAGGGGCAGCATGAGGGTTCTTGCTAAGTTTCAGGTAAACTGAACAATTCCCGGGGGTACTTATGGTTATTTTTCAGCCAGGGGGAGGGATATTTACATAGGGGATGATTTACATAGTTTTAGTAGGGGGATGCGAAAATATAAGGAGCTATATAATAATGTCAGTAGTTAATATGGAGATGGTAAGAAAGTGCTAAGTCCGGGAGATCTTAGGCTGCAACGAGGGGAAAGAACATTATGGAAAGAGTATGGAACATCTTTGAGTAAAGCATATCTTCACCCAAGCTAATGATATGAAATGATGGAACTTAAAAGGTATCAAGCAGATCTTGAACTCTTTTGGGGAAGTTAGTTAATGATTGGAGGAGATGGAGAAAGGGAGTTAGTTATACCTGTTTTTGAGCTTCTCGCATAAAACTGCCTGGTAATTGTGTGCTGAGTACAGATGCCACCTGGAAACCTAGAACTGATCAGCAATCAAGATTCACCAACCTCAAAACTACCTACCCAGCCTACTTACCTAACATTTTTTCTTCTTTTGGTTTGGGTGCACTTAGACTTGCAAACCCATCGTTTCAATATTTTTTTTTCATGCTTTCCTATCTACAGACTACCCTTATTTCATCCGAGGGCCTAGATTAAGCTGTTGGGCTCCTTTGATTCTCTACCTATCTAAGAATCTGCCAAGATTAAGCTGTTTGGACATATTTTCGTTCTCTATATTCTAAAACAGGAAATTTAAACCTAGGGAGACCAAGATTAAGCTGTTTGGACCTCCCTTTAACTGAAAATTGGCGATACCGGAATAACTTCTCAAAATTTGGAAGGCAGTTAAATGAACTCTGAGTAGCCTTCTTCGCTTGGAGACTGTTAAGAAATATGGAGCATTGCAGCATGCAAAGTATGACATATTTGGCCTGTAAAAATGTCAATCATGAAATATGAGTAACCTGCTGCAGTAGGAGGCTAACAGTGGCTCCACATGGGGATGGTTTCTCCTTGTGAGAAGCCAAGAACAGCAGGTTAGATTGCCTTAGTCTTTCATTTTTGCTTTTGTCTGCAAAATTCTCTTTGTCGGCTGCCTTATTAATCTTACCTACCTACCCTAACCAGCACTTACTTTGCTGTCAGGTGAAATCAAATAACCAGTGCAGCCACTTAAGCAACTGAAAAAAAAGATGAACTCGTTGACTGATTGTTAATGAACTTGGAAGCATTATTCGGTCATGTGCCCCCATAATCAAAGTTGTGGCATAGAAAGGTTGCTGTTGATGTATTCGGCCCTCACAGAGAAAGCATGCTAAAGAACTTGAGTTAAGAAGAATTTCCATGTAGTCTGCAATAGGATCAATAAAAACATTATGTAGGATAGTTTCTTCTGGGCCTTCTTGGTCTGATGGAACAGTTGCATCCTCGGTAATAAGCCCTGGAACTAATCCTTCTGTCTTTGCCTTAAAAACGTAATTATCCTCAATCTGTAAGTCAGAAGGTAGCTCTATTTCCCTTTGGCTTGGGAAAACAACATTATCCTCAATCTGTAAGTCAGAAGGCAGTATTATTTCCCTCTGGCTTGGGGAAGGAAGAGTTCGGAAGAATTCTTGGCCTTCTTGGTCAAATGGAACAACTGCATCCTTGGTAATAAGCCCTGCAACTAATCCTTCTTTCTTTGCCTTGGACACTAAATTATACTCAATCTGTAAGTCAGTAGGTAGCACTGTTTCCCTCTGAGTTGGGGGAGGGAGATTATGGAAAAATTCTTTAGGGTCATGGAAAATATATGACTAAATTTGAGATCCCAAGAGTTCAATTTCATTTTCATATCTTTCAACAACTAACTCCAGAAAAAGTTTACTCGGGTGGCCTACTGTTTCTAACAACACCAATCTGAAAAATTCTTCATTAAGCTCAAGTTCTGATAAACTTTTCCTGAATCCATCTAAAGCTTTATCGAATGAAAGATCTTCCACGAACCCGGTCATTTTGTCTTACTATTAATGCTTTGGAATATGGGCTATTTGGTTGTAAAATTGGTTCGTTCCTCAGTGGAGCCTTGATTGAGAATGAAGTGGAGTTGCCAGGTGGTTGCCTTAAATTTGAAGTGCCTGATCTCTTTCCACCATCAAAGATCAAAACTAATCATGAAAAGCTCTGAAGAAAAGGAGCACTTTCTCCATAAAGTGGGGTTTATAGTAATGAACAAAACGATTTAAGTCCCCAGCGGAGTCGCCATTATGTTATCACTCAGGTTGTCCCCAGGCTCCTTTTTAGGGATACGACCAAGGTAACCACAAACCAATCTTTAGATTGCAAGTTCTAGCCCACCTGCAATCAGAGAGGGCTCTCTCTTAATGATTCAACTTTGTTGATGATTTTAGGCTAGCTTTTGGGCTCAAGGGTTTTTTGTTTGTGTTTGAATGGAAGGTACAAATCTCAAGCAAAGAGGCAAGGTAAGGTGTGATAAGTTTCAAACCATTGGGTGTGGAGTCATGGATTAAGGCTTGCTATTGCGTCTTCTTGGTCATAAGAGGATTAAGGAGCGATATAGCCACACATGATACAATTATCAATTTACCAAAGGGGTGGAATGATGAAAATCAGAGATGAAAGGCAAAGGAGAATCATTTCATAATACTGAAAAAGAGGAGAAGTGGATGAATGGTTATCTAGGAGCAGTTAAGAATTCCTAAATTCTCATTCATATGTGAAAAAAACAGCGTAAACAAGATCATTTAAGTATACATGCTCATAGCTATTTCTGGTGAAAACATGGAAAAGTGCAGAAATTGAACTTAAGGTGTAGTTAAACAAATCTTAAGCTATTCTTCCTTTCTACAATTTAGATGGCGGAATGGTGGTAAGAACATGAAAATTAACAGAGGGGAGAAACACTTATTATGGGAATTCCGTAATCACTCCTTGGCCAATTAGACACATCAAGCAGTTCCGAAATCCATGCTTTCAACAGTCTTTGATTATAGAAAGTATGACAGTTACAGTGCGGGTCTTTACTTGGAGAAAATGCTGAGAAGAAGATTAAGTAATGTCTTCGACTCACTAACCAACCAACCAACCCCTCATTACATCTTTCAGGGTGGTATATATAAGCAAAATATCAGGAAGTCATTCATTACAATTGACCCAAACAGGTTTGCTGAAGAGCTTTTCTAAAACCTAAGTGTCGCTGGAATTAAATGCAGGTAAGTCCTTTGGGCTGCGCTAGAGGCAGCTGAATCGAAAGGAGTGCAATGTGGCCCTTGGAGGCTCGATGTGGTGCTGCTAGAGTAACTGTGCTTCGGGATCTGTAACTCTGTTCTGGTTTGAGGTAAATGTGCAATAATTATGATTTGAGGGTTTTTGGGTGGCTTCACCCTCATTCCTTGACTTTGCTGGAAGGTATTAAATGTTCTCCTCCTTTGGGCCGCTGCTTAAGATTTTCGGTAATACTCTTTTCCACTACATTGATGGCTTCCACTACCTGCTAATACTCTTTGACACATTTTTTCCCTGATGATTTGATCTGATACACTTTAATCTCTGTCATTGGTCCTTTGTTGTCTTTAAACCGGATTAATTTGGCACGATCGGGCAATTTCAGGCCTTTTCGGCGCAAAACAGGCCAAGGAATCAAAAGATTCCCCAAATATTCCCCGAAACGGCCTATTTCCCATAGCGATGCGCGATTAGCGCTTCTCGCTAATCCCGCATCGAAAACTTCCTATGTTTCTTGTTCTGGAGCTCTGAAGTGCGATTTTTCTTCTTGCGCGAATTTTCGGCTTTCTGGCTGCTGACGTCAGAAGTACGGCAGATGACATCAGCTTGCGGTGGGTCCCTGGTACAGAAGTGACATGGTGGGGTGCTGATGCTTGAAGGCGATGCGATGAACTTCTTCAATCCGATCGCAATATCGCATCAGCGGGGAATGGGAAGGTATCTTAGTTGGTCATGTGATGCTTGCGACTGCCGATCACCGATATCGCGTCAGGTAACGACGGATGGGTCATAACTTGCATGGAGAGAATATTGCGATCTTGCAATGCGAGCTGGCTTTTTAGGGTTTGCGGAGTGTTAAGGAAGTCAGCAAGGGGTTTGTTACGGTCGGAAGGAGTGAGTAAGTGGGTCTGAAAGGCTTTTGAGGCTTCGGAAGGGGTCTGATCACCTAAAAGGGAGTTTATACTCTGGAAGGAGTCCATTTTATTTGGAAATGGTTTGAAGGGGCAGCATGAGGGTTCTTGCTAAGTTTCAGTTAAACTGAGCAATTCTCGGGGGTACTTATGGTTATTTTTCAACCAGGGGGAGGGATATTTACATAGGGTATGATTTACATAGTTTTAATAGGGGGATGGGAAAATATAAAGAGCTACATAATAATGTCAGTAGTTAATATGGATATGGTAAGAAAGCGCTATGTCCGGGAGATCTTAGGCTGCAACGAGGGGACAAAACCTTATGGAAAGAGTATGGAACATCTTTGAGTAAAGCAGATCTTCACCCAAGCTAATGATATGGAAATGATGGAACTTAAAAGGTATCAAGCAGATCTTGACCTCTTTTGGGGAAATTAGTTAATGATTGGGGGACATGGAGAAAGGGAGTTAGTTATACCTGTTTTTGAGCTTCTCGCATAGAACTGCCTGGTAATTGTGTGCTGAGTACAGATGCCACCTAGAAACCTGGAACTGATCAACAATCAAGATTCAACAACCTCAAAACTACCTACCCAGCCTACTTACCTAACATTTTTTCTTCTTTTGGTTTGGCTGCACTTAGACTTGCAAACCCATCATTTCAATTTTTCTTTTTCATGCTTTCCTATCTACAAATTACCCTTATTTCATCGGAGGGCCCAGATTAAGCTGTTGGGCTCCTTTGATTCTCTACCTATCTAAGAATCTTCCAAGATTAAGCTGTTTGGACAGATTTTCATTCTCTATATTCTAAAACAGGAAATTTATACCTAGGGAGACCAAAATTAAGCTGTTTGGACCTCCCTAACTGAAAATTGGCAATACCGGAATAGCCTTCTACAAATTTGGAAGGCAATAATGAACTCTGAGTAGCCTTCTTCGCTTGGAGACTGTTAAGAAAATATGGAGCATTGCAGCATGCAAAGTATGACATATTTGGCCTGTAAAAATGTCAATCATGAAATATGAGTAACCTACTGCAGCAGGAGGCTAACACTCCCAAGTAAAAAAAATATCATGGAATCTTTTCCATGAGTTCTTCAACAAAGTTTCCACTTTTGTGTATAAATTTGGTATTCATCTAGGTTGCATCTGAAATTGGAAGGTTTTCCCATTTTACCAATTATTCATAATACTATTTATCCTTGGTCTTCTTGATCAATATTTTGGCCAAAATCCTTTCAGGCTGCAAAGGTTCAGCTGATCACAATTGCTTCTCCCATTGTATTGGCTGCTACTTTTGATCATTACTTGTTGGTTGTTTTTTCTCAGGCTCATACTTGTATAGATATTCTACATTAAGTATAGGTGAAATTCCAGCTCCATGTAGAAATTCATGTTCATAGACATTAACAGATAATTTCTTCAAGATCCCACAAGGTCCTATATTCTTGAATTTTAATTTCTTGTACTAGCCCTTTCGAAATATTTCCTTTTGCAAATGTGCAAGTACAAAATTTCCTACTTCAATTTTGTTTCTCCCTTCTCTTGAGATCTTCTCTACTCTTAGATGTAAGATTATTATCATGAAGTTTATGCTTTACCTAGTCATGGATTTCTCATATGGATGTAGCAAAATCTTCTCTTTCTTCACTTCTCTGCTCTGTTTTTCCTATCTTTCTAAGTTCATGAACCCCTCTTGGGTTCATCCCATATACGATATGGAAAGTGCTTTGCTTGGTTCTTCTACTGGAGTACCATTATATGCATATTTATATTATGCCAAAATTTGATCCCACCATTTGGGATGATATCCAATCAAGTTGCGTAGAATATTTCCTAAACTTTTATTCACTACTTGAGTATGGTCATTAGTCTATGGGTGATGTGTTAAGCTAAAATGCAATTATGTATTAAACTTCTTCTAGAATGTTCTCCAGAAATGTCCAAAGAATCTAGTATCTTGGCTTGAAACAATACCCTTGGGAATTCAATGTCGTCTTATCACCTCTTTAAAGAATATATTAGCAACATGGCTAAAATCACTAGTCTTAGCACAAAGAATAAAGTGAGCCATTTTTAAAATCTATCTACAATCACAAAGGTAGAGTCATTACCTTTCTGAGTTCTTCCCAATCCTAAAACAAAATTCATACCTGCTGAATCCCAAGGCCTCTTTAGAATCAACAATGGGGTATAAAACCCAACATTCTAGCTTCTCGCTTTGGCGCATTGATATGTTCTGCATTTATTTACAAAATTTTGCACATTAGTTCTCAACTTTGGCCAATAATAATTTCTCCTTAGTAGATCGTAAGTCTTATCTTGCCCAAAATATTCTCCAAAGCCTCCACTGTATTTTTCTTTAATAAATTTTTCTCCCAAGGAACAATTGGGAACATATAACCAGTTATTCTTAAAGAGAATTCCATCTTGAATCATGTAGTCAAGGCATCGAGTTCGATTTTGAGAAGCTGGGTTCTTATAAGATTCAAAGGATTTTTTGAAATCAACATCCTTCTCATATAATTCCTTTATGAAATCAAATCCAACACTTGAATTTGAATTTCCTACAACAATAATTGTCTCCTACTCAAAGCATCTGCACTTTTTTTTATACTTTGCCCCGATTTTCTTTAAAATAAATGTAAAACTTCGCAAGCCCTTGACCGACCTAATATTCTTTGGATTTAGTTTAGGCTACTCCACAATATTTTGAAGGGTATGATTATCAGTATATAAAATAGTCACCCTTGACAATAAATAATGCCTCCATTTTCTTGATATCTTGAACCACTTCATGAAATTCCTTGTCATAAGTTGTATACTTCCCTCTGGCCTCATTTATTTTCTCATCGTAATACAAAATGGGTGTATCCTCATGGCTGAGTACTACTCCAATCTCATCATTGATGACATCATTTTTCACTTGGAAAGGCTTATTAAAATATGGAAGTGCAAGGACTGACTTATTTGTAATATTATTCTTTAGCACCTGGAACCCCTTCCTAGCTTCAATGGTCCATTGTAATGGTTGTCGATTCTTCTTGATTGTCTCCACAATTGGTGCGCTCATTTTACTGTAGCTCCTAATGAATTTTTGGTAAAAACTTGTGAAACTAAGAAAAATTTTGACTTCAAAAATATTTCTGGCTCTGATACCACCTAATCTGAAAGTGGGGCACTTATGCATCTTGTCTAACTTACAAGCACCTCTCCCACTTCAAAAGCTTAAATATTCCCAAGTCTATATGATTAACCAATGTGAAATTAAATATGTGCTTGAAAATAAGGTGTATGCTTGTGTTTCTTTTTAAATTATTTGTGTATTTTAAATTTATTTGCTTAAGCTTATATAAAACATATAACAACAAATAAAATAGTAGATACAATGCAGCAATAAAACTCACACAGAACAACAATTTAATATGGAGTTCACCCAAAACTCTTGGGATACATCTCCTTGAGCTCTAGTCAACTCAACTAGCCTCTCTCGGATTATGGTCTAAGTTCTTTTACAAGCTCCATGCTTAACTGCACGAGTTTACACAGAACACAATGGGTTCAGAACACCATCTTATCCCCTCGCTCTGAAGCTCTTGGCTTTCTGGTTCTAGCTTTTGCTTTTTGCAACTTTTAGCTCTCTAGCTTTTCACTTGACCTCCAAGTGACTCCAAAGACTCCCTCAGCTACTCTGCACATTCGCTTTTTTACTCCCTTTACTCTTTTTTTTTTTCTCAATTAAACTCTTTACCTCCTTTGAGGTACTTTTCCAGATTTTCAACTACCTCAACTATTTCTCTATGATTCATTATCCCTCTATGGCTCTGCGTCTTCTCTTCTCCCTCTCAGTTAAACTGGCCATCTGGCTCTGTGGCTCTGTGGCTTAAACATGCATCATTTCCTGTAAAAATGCCTACTTGTAGTGTGGCATAATGATGAGGAGTAGTTACAAAGGTTTCGGGGCCCTCTCATAGGCAAAAGCCTAAAAATTGAGAAAATCCCATTACACAGAGAATGTCTACAAAATACATTATCGGATGTGATTTTCGGACATGGAATCCCATTCAATCATCCCTAAAATCCCTATCAGGTTCACCATTAGGAGTTATATCCCATCGCATAAGTGTTTTCATTAAAATCCCAAATCATGGGAAAATGTGAAAAACCCGACAGAACTCTTTCTATCGGACTTGAAATTATATCGAAATCGCTCTAATATCGCATCGCATCTACCTTTGGCCACTATCGCAATCCCCACCATAGATCTACAGGATCTCCGATCAATGGTAGATATCTAATTTCGGACGGCTTAGGAGTACAGGGGTTACCCGTCTGAAAAGGCAGTTTTCCTCTCTCCTCCGCCAGCCACGTGTCGACTAGTGTGTGGAAGCGGTCTGAGCCAGACCAATACTACTTTCCACTCAAGGCCCACCCAAATCCCGCCTTTACAAAACTAAAATATCATGCGTCGTGTTTATAATTTCCTTTCATCTCTGCTTTATTGCTTTGGGGGCTTTTTCCTTTGTATTTCAGTTCTTATGCCAAAATGCGCCAATATACAGAAAATCCCTTTAGGACAGAACTCAAAGCCGGGTTTATAAAACTGACTGGGTCTGGTGATCGCATGTGCATGTATTATCATCGTTTTCATTGCATCGATGTGATGTTGCAATGCGATATATCACAATCGCTCATCGCATAGCCCTGGGGGTTTGTCCCTTGTCTTATGCCATTGTCGATATCGATTCAGTGATTGGTGATTGCAATGTCACATCGACCCAGGTCCTTTCCTCATGTTATATGCACCAGCCTGCCTCCGACATGATATGCTAGGGATCGGCAATCAAGAGTGTCTTCCCCTTTCCACTTAAGTCTGCTCTTGGACCCTCTTGGATGTGATTTCCCTTTATAAGGGATTTTCCCCATTTTAGGATATTTTGCCTCTTTTTCTAAAGAACAAAGGGCATCTTCTTTCTGTGATAACTTCTGCATCTTAAGACCATTTTTGCCCTTTCAAGTTGCAGTAGATTTAGAATGAGACAATCTTTGCAATGGGGTTATTTCCAGGAACTTCCTTGGACTTTCATTTTCCTCTGTGAGAAGCACTTAGACTTAAGAGTCTATCCAAAATCCATTTTAGATCATCCCTAACATCAAAATACACATATATCATAATTATTCCTTAACATTATAGTTTATAGATAAATCATAGAGAGGAAATTCAATTAGACCATTTACATATAGTTTATGTAGGAATTATATAAACAAAATTTCAATAAGGCTATTTACCCTTTCATCTCTTAGATTCCATTCCTTGAAATAAAACCTTAATATTGTCATTTGATCAGAACTTCAGGTATATTTCATCAAATACACATACATGGTATTGGTTCCTCAATATTATAAGTTATAGAGAAATCATATAGAGGGAATTTAATTAGACCATTTACTTATAGTATACGAACTATATAAAGGTATTTCAATAAATATATGTACTCTTTCATCTCTCGGATGTCATTCCTTAGGACACAATCGAAATATAGTATTATCTACACATATTACTACATGAAAAAAGATAATTTTTTAAAACAGCCAATAACTCATATTTTCATAAGAAAACTATAAATTAGTATAATCTTTTAACATAATAATTTTAGATCTAATTGTTGGTGCACATGTGCCTTATGTTGCAAAACACCATTTGCAAGGAAAGAAAGAAATAATGTCATTTTTTCTCAACCCAAAAAAAAGTTTATATTAAATAGTACTTATTCAACATTCAATTTATCATAATAAGGAATAAAATCTCCATTGAGTCAATCTCGATCCTTGTTTCTCATTGTAGTGTCTTCATATTAAGCATGCATAAAGAAAATGCAAAGGCATTATTTATAAATCCAACTAAGTGGAGCAAGCAAAGTAGGCAATAAATAGAGGCAAGTGGAGTAGGTAGAAAGAAGATCCATAGTGGACCCACAAAAGATTAGTAAGTACCCTTAGTAAATCAAAGCAACAAAAGCATGAGTGTTGATTTGAATTGAAATTGTTTCTCCTATGTGAAGAGTAGAGGACTCAACAGAACCAAATATTTTGATCTTCATTTCCCACTACTTAAATGTAATTCCAATAAATAGGCTTATGCATGAACTCCGCAACAATATAATTCTATTACATAAAAATGATAACATCTATTTTTTGAAAAATCATGATACAAAGAAAATATGTTAACATTCTTATTTTTGTTTTATTTTAGTGGTATATGTAAAAATAAAAATTTAGAAAAATTAATCATTAACAAATAAAAATCGAATATATTATGAAAAATTTGGCTATCTATTAATTGAAACAATATTAGATAATTTTCATCTTAAATTTAATAAACCAACCTACATCCATCTTAACTCTAATCTACCAAGCACCCAAAGCGATCATATCTCTTGAGTTGCAAACCTTTTTAGAGTGAAAAGAGATTTGATCCCTTTATGGGGTTGGTAGATCTGGAGTTAAGAAGGATCTATGCTAGTATAATATATATGTAGTTGACATTGAAACATTTTATTTATAATTCAAGTTCTCCCCATTAAAATGTTAAAACATGCCTCCTCATATTTTTCCTTTGCTTATTGAAATATTTTATTTATAACTCACATTAAATTTTTCTCTGTTATTAATATTTTTAAAATCTTATATATCAAATGTATATCAAATATGAAATAATCTTATATATCAACTCCATATTAAAAATGAAATAAATTATACATCTTTCTAATTGTGGAAAGTGAAAATATAAGATTTTTTTAAACTTAAATTCATTTTATTCTTTGTTATTAATATATTTTTATTTTAAAAATGAATTACACATCTTGTAATATCAATAATACTATTTCTATCATCTCCTATTATGTATTGGAAGAAACTAAATTTTCATCTACTGAAAAGGGTAATTATTTTTTTACTTTATATAAAGTTATTTAAAATTATCTAGTATAAATTGAAATCTTTCAATTATAGTTGAAATGATTGACATTAACTTCTTTTGTTATTATTAGTTTTTAATTTGTTAATTTAAAAAATTATTTTGCTATTTTTTAAATGTGACGTTATGTGAGAGGTAATTGAAATGATTGACATTAATTTATTTTTTTTGTTATTGTTAATTTTAATTTGTTAATTTAAAAAAATATTTTATTATTTTTAAAGGTAAAGTTATGTGACATCTCTCCTATACTGAATTGCAGAGAATCTCTAGGTTCAATAATTCTTTATTTTATTTGTGATTTAGAAACTTTTTATAAAAAGTGGCACTTCTATGAAATAGCAATGGAGAATTTGATATCTAACCCTGATTCCCAGCTTTAAAGTATTTCTTTCGCAAAAGATATTGTTATTCCCAGCTTTAAAGTACTTCTTTTGCAAAATATGCTTTTATAAATCCACTTAACAAGAAGTATAAAATTAGAAAAAAAGTGAGTTGTTTTGTTGATGAATCCATGTTGCTATATTTTTAATTATTATTAGCTTCAATTTTTCAATTAATTATTTTTCATATTTTCGTTTTTAAAATTATTTTTAATCTAATTAATTTGATTTAACTGAAAAGCATCAAAAATCTTTTACTAAATTCTCACTGTACGATTGAAATTTTTTTAATATACAAAATGCACATAGTTTTAGATTGTTGAAGTGGAAGTGCCCATTCATTACCATGTATGCCAACGAAATTATACGTGAAGCATTGTCCAGGCTCCAAGGTATCCTGTATATATATATATATATATATAGAATAATTTTACAGAGCAATTTAATGTCTCTTTAGATATTTCAATTCCCCATTGACAATATCGTCAACATACACGACAAGTATTAGAAATTTATCATTGTCAATTTTTATATATAGATTGCTATCTGTTGATCCTTTTGAAAAACCTTGTTGATGGAGGTATTTGTCCAGACGATAATACCAAGCCCTTGGAGGATGTTTAAGACCATAGAGAGCCTTTATGAGTCTACATAAAAGTTTTGGATCATTTCCAAGGATGAACCCATCTGGTTGCTCAATATACACTTCTTCTTCTAGGTCTCCATTTAGAAAGATAGATTTCACATCCATTTGATAGACTTTGAACTTCTGAAAGCTAGAAAGAGCAAGGAAAATTCTTATGGCTTCAAGTCTAGCAACCGGTGCAAACGTTTCTTCAAAGTCTATACCTTCTTGTTGGGCATACCCTTTACAAACAAGTATGGCCTTGTTTCTAATAACATCTCCATTTTCATTCAGCTTGGTTTTGAATATCCATTTGGTCCCTATGACATTCTTCTCATTGGGTCTAGGAACCAATTCCCAACTGTTATTATTTTCAATCTACTCAAGTTATTCATTCATGGCCTTGAACCAACATTCATATTTTCATGCTTCACTTATATTTCATGCTTCGACGAAGGAGAGAAATGCTAGATAGCTTGAAGCTTCTGTAATAGTTCTTCTTGTTTGTACACCTGCCTCTTTCTGCCCCAAAATTTGAGTCTCTGGACGATTCTTCTGGACATACCTGGATGGAGTCTTTTCTTCTACGAGTATATGTTCTTCTAGTGCCTCATCGGTTTCTTCTTTAGCATTAGTCTGATTTGATGTTGAAGGATAGTCCTCATCATCTCCAAAATCTTTGGATATTACCTGCTTTGGATTGTTACCTCCTTCATCAACCACCACATCAATTCTTTCAACAATTTTTCCAAGTCTTTTATTGTAACACTTATATCCTTTACTACAAGAAGAGTAACCAAAGAGAATGTCTTCATCTCCTCTAGGTTCAAACTTGCCAAGCTTTTCATCAATATTTTTGATGTAACATTTTATTCCAAAGACTTTGAAGTATTTTATAGTAGGAGTCTTACCATACCAAAGGTCATGATGAGTTTGAGTGTTGTTTACCTGCACATTTGTTTTATTAATAATAGTAATGGCAACAAATGTAGGTTCACCATAGAAGATTGCAGGAGTTCCAAACTCATCAAGCATAGCATGATCCATCTGTTGAACCGTTCTATTCATCCTTTCTACCACTCCATTTTGCTGAGGAGTCTCTGCAATAGAGAATTCCCTTCTTATTTCATGTTCTTCACAAAAGTCGAAAGATTCATTCGGGGTAAATTCCCCTCGTCCAGCAAACCTGAGGCATTTGATTTTGTAATCTAATTCATTTTCAACTAAGGCTTTAAAGGCTTTGAACTTTTCAAAGGCTTATTCTTTATGCTTTAGAAGACCTATCCAACACATTCTGGAAAAGTCATCAATGAACAATATAAAGTATTCTTCTCTGTGAGGTGACTTTTTTCTTGATGGACCACATAAATCAGTATGGACAAGGTCAAGCGGGTTACTAGCTGATCCTTCCTTCTCAGGGAAATGTGTTATGGTTTGGTTACCAAACTGACATGGTTTGCATATTGTATTATCTAGAATTATGATGTCAGGAAGATCAAGAATAGACTGATATTTGCATGCTTTCCTTATCTGAGGGAAGCTTAGATGCCCCAACCTTCTGTGCCATAGCTAGTTTTCATCATTTTTGCTTAGATAGCATTATTATTGTCCTCACTTGAGTATGTATAAATTATTTGGATTTCTTATGCCTTTGATCACTATTTCTCGTATATCAAGATCATGAACAATACATCCATTTGATCGAAATACTACCTCATTTCCTTGATCACACATTTGACTAACACTTAATAGATTATGCTTTAAGCCATCAACATACATAACATTCCCAGCTATGACCTTTTCTTTTAAGAGAACATACCCTTTACCTTTTATGACTGCAGGGGTGTCATTTCCAAATCAGACCTTCTTTTCCTTTTCTAAGGCAATATATGACTGAAGTTTTCCTTTATCACCTATCATATGTTTCAAGCATCCACTATTGATGTACCATTGATATTCTTGTCCTTTCGCATATAAGGCTATACCATAACTTTCTATTTGCGGTTATTCCTTTATCCATCTTTTGGGACACAATGAAGCTTTCTCCTTCTGCGATGTTTGCCAAAACTTACTCCTACAATCAGAATATCCATGACCTAAGTTGTTAAAAATAGAGCATTATATTTTGTTTTCAAGAGAAGAAAAGTTATTGTAGGTCCTCTTCATGATCCCAGTCACACTCCTTCGATTTCGTGATTCTCTAATCATGATGGTCTTGTAGGCAACAGATTGAGAAGCTTTGTGTCCAAAGTTATGACATGAGAAACATTGGCCATCAAAGAAATTCCTACGATTATCAAATATATTGGCCAGGTGATTGTAGGTTCCATTGACATTAATTCTTGAAGCAAATTTGGAATGATTTACCTATGGTTGGTTTTATCTTTTGTTCATCCTTGAAGTGTATTGACCCTGATTTACCTGGTGATCCGCTTTATGCCTTTATTGATGATTGTCAACCTGTTTACTTCTCCTTACTGCATCAAGATAAATTTTGGAGGTGGATTGCTTCTGTGCTTGAGATGCTTCTTAAGTATATCTAAGACCTGTCTTTATTAGAGGAGAATGCTAAACTTTGATAATCTCATCTAAAGTTTCAGATCTTTTAGAAAATCTAAGATCAAGAGCTTTTGTTTTCTCAATATCTCTTCTAAGTCCCACAATTTCACATTCTAACTTTTCGTTGTGTTTTTCCCCTTCAAGAAGTTGGAATGTCAGAGTATCTACAATCATACTCTTTTCTTCTAAACAAATTTTAAGTTTAGAAATTTCTTCATAGAGATCATCTTCATCTATAGCATCCAAGAAATGATCATCTTCAAAAGCCATCAAAGTCTATAATCATTACCATGTTCATATTCATCACTATTTGAAAATCCATCGCCATCTTCATGTGTTTAATAGCTCTTCTTACTTACACTCTGTCGTCTATTCCATTTAACTAGTTCCTTACCTTTATCAAGCTTATCTTTATGAGGACATTTGGCTGCATAGTGACTAACTCTTCCACAAGCGAAGAATTTGAAAGGTAACTTACCTCTAAATCTTCCAGAACCCCATTGAAGGTTCTTGAAAAGATTTGATTCTTCATCTCCGTCTGACGCATGTCCTGACTCATTGTATTCTCCTTTTTCTAAAGCTTTGGATGTTTCTTCTCTCATGTCTGATAGACCCCCTTCTCTCATTTTGAAGGCAGTTAGGATTTTGTGCATCTGTGACATAGTAATACTCTGAAGATTCTACTTTTCTTCTATGCCAAAAACTTTTGATTCAAACTTAGAAGAAAAGGATCTTAGAACCTTTTCAACTAAAGTAACTTCTTTTATCTCTTCACCCAAGTTTTTCATGCAATCAACAATCTCATCTATACATAGGAAATAATTAGCTACACTTTCATCATTGTGTGTTCTGAGAGTTTCATATTGAATTCTGAGAGATTGTAGTTTTGCACATTTTACCTAATCATCTCCTTCATAGTGTAGAATGATCTCGTCCCATATTTCTTTGGTGGTTTTGAGCTGTATAACCTTGATGACTTTTGATTGTGATAGACTCCCCAATAGAGTATTGACAGCCTTTGCATTTGTTTCATACTGCTTTTTACCTATTGTATCTGTAGGAGTTGCTACTGGAAATGTGTATCCTCCTTCCATGATATCCCAAACTTTTGTTCCAAGAGATTGAAGATAGGATGTGGTTCTTACCTTCCAATAGATGAAGTTGCTCCCATCAAAAATTGGTGGACTGATGGATGCCTCTTTTTCGTAGTTTCTCATGATGATAGATCTTCCTTCAAGTGATAATGCTTCTTCTAAAGGACCTACTTTACTACCAATTGTTGGAAATAAGACTCGGGGGGGGGGGGTGTTTATCAGTATTAGAAATTTAACAATTTTTCATTTCCATAAACAGATTGATATACGGTACTTCGGTTAATTCAACATGTGTATATACGCAATTGTGCTTAGTGAAAACCGTGTATATCTTACAGACTTATAATTTAGTCAACTGATCTTAATCTGTGTATTAGAACCATAAAACAGTAATCAATTGCAATAAACAGTATAGGAAATCACACACAAGAACACAATATATAAGGTGGAAACTCAATGTGGGTGAAAACCACCTGCTGCAATTTGTCTCTATCTTCTTTTAATAAGAAACTTACTTTTACAATATTTTTATATTAGTGCAGTCTTATACCAATACGCAGGGTTCTACTTGCAGAAGGCTGCAACATTCTCTCGTTCTCCAACTTCTCTTGGAAGGGAGATGCAACCCCCTTAGATATTGTACTAGCTAATGTACTAGAATGTAGGTGCTAACCTACATAAGGGTACAACCTTCTCTTTTCTTACAGGGACCAGGTTTCATAAATTTTCAGACTAGATCCATTAATAGCATCAATCAAACATCAAAATATATCTCCATCAATGAATCTCCCTTGCACTAACCAAAACTGAATCAACAATCAGTTCTCTAAATGCTCTAACTAGAATACAATAACAATACCATAACCCAGAACACTGCAACAGTAAATAGAAGTAGGTAAAAAATATTTGATGAGATGTACACTACTACAATATGTAGAACCTACATGCATACACTTCTATATGAAGGAAAACCTACGTATACACAGTTTTGAATTATCGCACCAGTGTGTATATGCACTTTTTCTATATTGAACTTGCATACAGATCTGTAAAAGATAATTTACCCTTTTCAACTATTCAAACATCCGTTATACCCAGATTAACAAATTTACAGATCAAGACATGTGCCAAATATAAAAGATAAAAATCACACAAAGATACTTCTCATCAAGCCTTAAGATATTGACCCATCAATAGAACTTATCCTTCTTCTACCGCTCAGGTTCCTCCTTGATTCAGATTTAGGTATGCACCATAACCCAATCACCAATATTCTAGATGTCGCTCTTCATTACATATTCAATACTTAAGTGCCCTTACCTAATGATCTCTTCCTCCTTTTATAGTCTTAGGGCTTACTCAATACCATGGTCCAAAACCACTTAGAAGTAATACCTTGGACCAAATACCTAGGGTCAACACTTCAATCAAGATACCTTGGATCAATACCATGGGTCAAAATACCACAGAACAAATACCATGGACCAAAACCAAGTTTTTCAACATGTACATGCTTTTCCTTGTGTGAAAGTGCATGTATACGCATACGCACCTTCTGGACTTCTAACCCACGTGTATATGCGGCTTGGTCAAGGGGAACCTGTGTAAATCTCTTTTCCTTCATGTTGAGAGCTTGAGTTGTGATCTATCATCTGAGTGAGTTGCCATCAAGGACAATAGTTGTGCAATAGCACCAAACCTGTGTCATAGCGCCAACAATCTCCCCCTTTGGACTTGATGGCAACGTCAAGTCACTTAAAGTCATTCTCCCCCTTTGTCATCAAGGGTAAAGGGTTATGCTCCCCTTGAGTACATGTTCAATATTTTGAAGATGCTAAAGTGTATTGTTCGTGCTCCCCCTGACAGAAGGCAAGGTTTGCAAAACGATGTTCTACAAGAAGAACATGACTCTATACATCATAAATGACCCTCCTATAACCAAAGGTTCATACATATATCCATCTCCCAACCAAGTGGGGATATACCAAGATTGACTCATTCACCCAACCAAGTGGGGATACACCAAAGAAAAATAACCTTACATCATCCAACCTAGGCATAGTGGGGAAACAAAATAGGTCATTACATGACCTTGATAATAAAAGATATACATGACATAGAGACAAAATATGTAAAACAAGACAATGATAGTCATCATCAACTATCATTAGCAGCCATTTTTCAATCACCATCCAGACCAGCAACCATGATCTCCCTCTGCACTTGTTCCAGCTTACTCAAAAACAAGTGTGAAATTGTACCAAGATCTTCTAAGGTAATGCCAACAATGCACTATTAGAAGTATATGCTCCCCCTGAACCTGTGCCAAATGATCAAACCCATATCAAACTCTTTTCTTCCTGAGTCTGACCCATTGATATTCTTCAAACCAACATATACATGATTGTATCCACAGAAATTGGCGTATGTACACAGATACGCTTCATGAAACTCGCGTACAACCACTATTCTCTGAAATAGATAAATGTCAACAGCAGGATGATGCATCAACTAGTCCCATCCTTTGTCTGAGGTATTCAAGTGCCTCTTTGGGCAGTGGTTTGGTGAATATATCAGCAACCTATTCCTTGGAGGGAACATACTCCAATTTGACTTCTTGTTCAAGCACTTGTTCCTAAAGAAAATGATATTTGATAGGTATGTGCTTGGTCTTGGAATGCATGACAAGATTCTTTGAAATTCTAATTGCACTTGTATTATCGCATAGAATGGAGATGAGCGGAGTACAAGTGAATTGAATGTCTTGCAATATTTGCATCATCCAAAGGAGTTGTGTGCAACAACATGCAACAACCACATATTATGCTTCAGCTGTAGATAATGCAATTCAACTTTGTTTCTTGCTAAACCAAGACACTAATCTAGAACCCATAAATAATGCACCAACACTAGTGCTTTTTTTGTCGTCCACACTTCCTACCCAATCTGCATATGTATATGCATGAAGTGTGAGATCTATATCTCTAGGATACCATAAGCCATAGTTTTGAGTTCCTTGAACATATTTAAAAATACTTTTAACTACCTGAAGTTGTGCTTCCTTTGGATTTTCCTAAAATCTTCAAACTATTCCTAATGCATGCATCATGTCTGTTCAGGCACCTATTAGATAGAATAGACTACCAGTCATCGATCTATAGGTTGGTTGATGTATTGTTGTTGATTCATCATTTGCACTAAGGTTGCATCATGTTATCATAGGGGTACATATTGGTTTTGAATCTTCCATGCCATATTTCTTCAAGTTCTTCTTGAGGTACTTGGTTTGTGATAGAAAGATAATGTCTTTGTTTGGTTGGACTTGTAAACCAAGAAAATATGTGAGCTCATCGAGCAGGAACATTTCAAATTCTTTCTACATCACCAAAGAAAATTTTTCACTCATGGCTTCTTCATTGATACCAAAGATGATATCATCAACATACACAACAAGTATTAGCAATTTATCATTGTCAATTTTTATATATAGATTGTTATCTGTTGATCCTTTTGAAAAACCTTGTTGATCGAGGTATTTGTCTAGACGATAATACTAAGCCCTTGGAGCCTGTTTAAGACTGTAGAGAGGCTTTTTGAGTCTGCATACAAGTTTTGGAACATTTCCAAGGATGAATCCATCTGGTTTCTCAATATACACTTCTTCTTCTAAGTATCCATTTAGAAAGGTAGATTTGACATCCATTTGATATACTTTGAACTTTTGAAATCTAGAAAGAGAAAGGAACATTCTTATGGCTTCAAGTCTAGCAACCGGTGCAAAAGTTTCTTCAAACTCTATACCTTCTTGTTGAGCATACCCTTTACAAACAAGTCTGGCATTGTTTCCAATAACATCTCCATTTTCATTTAGCTTGTTTTTGAATATCCATTTGGTCCATATGACATTCTTATCATTAGGTCTAGGAACCAATTCCCAAGTGTTATTCTTTTCAATCTGCTCAAGTTCTTCATTCATGGACTTGACCTAGCATTCATCCTTGCATGCTTCAGTTATATTTCATGGTTCAACGGAGGAGAGCAATGTTAGATAGCTTGAAGCTTCTGTAATAGTTCTTCTTGTTTGTTCACTACCTCTTTCTACCCCAAAATGTGAGTCTCTGGATGATTCATCTGGATGTACCTGGATATAGTCTTTTCTTCTACCCTTATCTATTCTTCTGGTGCCTCATAGGTTTCTTCTTCAGCATTAGTTTGATTTGATGTTGAAGGATAGTCCTCATCATCTTCAAAATCTTTGGATTTTACCTTCGCCTTCTTCATCAACCACCACAGCAATACTTTTAACAATTTTTTCAATTCTTTTATTGTAACACTTATATCCTTTACTTCGAGAAGAGTAACTAACGAGAATGCCTTCATCTACTCTAGGTTCAAACTTGCCAAGATTTTCATCAGTCCTTTTGATGTAACATTTGCTTCCAAATACTTTGAAGTATTTTACAGTAGGAGCCTTACCATACCAAAGTTCATGAGGATTTTGAGTGCTATTTACCCGGAAATTTCTTTTATTGAGAATAGTAATGACAACAAATGTAGATTCACCCCAGAAGGTTGCAGGAATTCCAAAGTCATCAAGAATAGCACGAACCATCTATTTAACCGTTCTTTTCATCCTTTGTACCACTCCATTTTGCTAATGAGTCCTTGCAGTAGAGAATTCTCTTCTTATTCCATGTTCTTCTCAAAAGTCAAAAAATTCATCCATGCTAAATTCCCCTCCCTGATCAAACCTGAGGCATTTGATTTTCCAAGCTGATTCATTTTCAACCAAGGCTTTGAAGGCTTTGAACTTTTTGAAAGCTTCGTCTTTATGCTTCGAAAGTCCTATCCAACACATTTTGGAAAAGTCTTCAATGAACAATATAAAGTATTTTTCTCCACAAGGTGACTTTTTTCTTGATGGACCACATAAATCAATATGGACAAGGTCAAGTGGTTTACTGGCTGATCCTTCCTTCTCAAGGAAATGTGTTCTGGTTTTCTTACCAAGCTAACATCATTTGGATATTGTATTATCTCGAATTCTGATGTCAAGAAGATCACGAGCCAACTAATATTTGCATGCTTTGCTTATCTGAGGGAAGCTTAGATGCCCCAACCTTCTGTGCCATAGCTAGTGTTCATCATTTTTGCTTAGATAGCATTGTTGTCATCCTCCCTTTAGTATGTATAAATTATTTGGAGTTCTTATGCATTTGATCACTGTTTCTCCTGTATCAAGATCATGGACAATACATCCATTTGATTGAAATACTACCTCATTTCCTTGATCACAAATTTGACTAACACTCAATAGATTATGATTTAAGCCATCAACATACATAACATTCCCAACTTTGACCTTTTCTTTTAAGAGAACATACCCTTTAGCTTTTATGACTATAGGGGTGTCATTTCCAAATGAGACCTTCCTTTCCTTTTCTAAGGCACTATATGATTGAAGTTTCTCTTTATCACCTATCATATGTTTTGAGCATACACTCTCAATGTACCATTGATTTTCCTATCGCTTTGCATATAAGGCTATACCAAATCTTTCTGTTTGTGGTTCTTTCTTTGTCCATGTTTTGGGAGATAATGAAGCTTGCTCCTTTTGAGATGTTTGCCGAAACTTACTCCTACATTTAGAATCTTCATGATCGAAGTTGTTGCAAATAGAGCATTCTATTTCATTTTCAAGAGCAGAAAAGTTATTGTAGGTCCTCTTCATGATCTCAGTCACACTCCTTTAATTTCGTGCTTCTCTAGTTATGATGGTCTTGTAGGCAACACATTGGGCAGCTTTGTGTCCAATGTTATGACATGAGAAAGATTCTCCATTAAAGAAATTCCTACGATTATTAAATCTACTGACCAAGTCATTGTAGTTTCTGTTCACATTCATTCTTGAAGCAAATTGGGAATGATTTACCTACAGTTGGTTGTAGCTTCTGTTCATCCTTGAAGTAGATTGACCCTAATTTACTCGGTGATGAAGATAACTTTTAGAGGTGGATGGCTTCTGTGCTTGAGATTCTTCTTCAGTATATCCAAGACCTGTATTTATTATAGGAGAACGCTGCACTTTGATAATCTGATCTAAAGATTTGGATCCTTTAGCAAATCTAAGATTAAGAGCTTTTGTTTTCTCAATATCTTTTCTAAGTCCCACAATTTCACATTCTAACTTTTCATTGGGTTTTTCCCTTTGAGAAAGTTGGAATGTCAGAGTATTTATAATCATACTCTTTTCTTCTAAATAAATTTTAAGTTTAGCAATTTCTTCATAGAGATCATCTTCATCTATAGCATCCAAGAAATCATCATCTTCAAAAGCCATCAAAAGTCTATAATCATTACCATGTTCATCTTCATCACTATTTGAAAATCCATCGTTGTCTTCATGTGTATAATAGCTCTTTTTACTTGCACTCTATTTTCAATTCCATTTAACATGTTCCTTACATTTATCAAACTTATCTTTATGAGGACATTTGGCTGCATAGTGACCGAATCTCCCACAAGCGAAGCATTTGAAAGGTAACTTACCTTTGAATCTTCCAGAACCCCGTTGAAGAATCTTGACAAAATTTGATTCTTCATCTCCTTCTGATGTATGTCCTGACTCATTGTATTCTCCTTTTCCTGAATATTTGAGTGCAGTTTCTCTCATGTCTGATGGACCCCCTTTTCTCATTTCGAAAGCAGTTAGGATTCCGTGTAGTTGTGACATAATAATACTCTGAAGATTCTGCTTTTCTTCTATGGTAGAAACATTTGATTCAAACTTACAAGACAAGGATCTCGGAACCTTTTCAATTAAAGTAACTTCTTTTATCTCTTCACCCAAGTTTTTCATGCATTTAACAATCTCATCTATACGCAGGAAATAATTAGCTACACTTTCATCATTGTGTGTTCTGAGAGTTTCATATTGAATTCTGAGAGTGTAGTTTTCTACATTTTACCTGATCGTCTACTTCATAGCTTAGAATGATGTTGTCCCATATTTATTTGGTGGTTTTGAGCTGCATAACCTTAATGAATTCTAATTGTGATAGACTCCCCAATAGAGTATTGACAACCTTTGCATTTGTTTCGTACTGCTTTTTACCTACCATATCTGTAGGAGTGGCTGCTGGAAATGTGTATCCTCTATCCATGATATCCCAATCTTTTGTCCCAAGAGATTGAAGATAGGTTGTGGTTCTTACCTTCCAATAGATGAAGTTGCTCCCATCAAAAATTGGTGGCCTGATGAATGCCTCTTTTTCATAGTTGCTCATGATGATAGATATTCCTTCAAGCAATCAAGCTTCTTCTAAAGGACCTGCTCTAATACCAACTGTTGGAAATAATACTTGGGGGGGGGGGGGGGGGGTGAATCAGTATTATAAATTTAACAATTTTTCATTTCCATAAATAGATTGATATACGGTACTTCTGTTAATTCAACATGCGTATATAAGAATCCATGTTTAGAGAAAACCACATATATCTTATAGACTTATAATTTAATCATCTGATCTCAATCTGTGTATTAGAACCATAAAAAATTATTCAAGTGCGGTAAACAGTATAGGAAATCGCATACAAAAACAAAAGATATAAGGTGGAAACCCAATGTGGGTGAAAACCACCTACTGCAAGTCATCTCTATATTCTTTTAATAAGAAACTTATTTTTACAGTATTTTTGTATTGGTGCAATCTTATACCAGTACATAGGTTTCTACCTGCAGAAGGCTACAACCTTCTCTCATTCTCCAGCTTCTCCTGGAAGGGAACTACAACCCCCTTAGCTCTTGTACTCGCTAATGTACTAGTGTGTAGATGCTGACCTTCAGAAGGCTACAACCTTATACTTTCTTCCAAGCACCACATTTCATACATTTTCAGACTGGATCCATCAATAGAATCAATCAAACATCAAAATATATATGCATCAATCAATCTCCCTTGCACTAACCAAAACTGAATCAACAATCACTACTCTTAATGTTGTAACCAGAATATAATAACAGTACCAGGACCCAACCAAAACCCAGAACACTTCAACAATAAACAGAAGTAGCTAAAAAAAATTTCATGAGATGTACACTACTTCAATATGTAGAACTTGCATGCATACGCTTCTATGTGAAGCCAAACCTGCATATACATATTTTTGAATTATCGCAGCATCATGTATATGTGCCTTTTCTATATTGAACCAGTGTACAGTTCTATAAAAGATAATTTACCCTTTTAAACTATTTAGACATCAGTTATACCCAGATTATCAGATTTATAGATCAAGACATGCGCCAAATATAAAAGATCAAAATCACACAAAGATATTTTTGACCAAGCCTTCAGATCTTTGACCCATCAATAGAACTTATCCTTCTTCTAGTGCTCAGGTTTCTCCTTGATTCAGATCTAGCTATGCACCATAACCCAATCACCAGTATTCTAGATCTTGCTCTTCATTAGATATCCAATACTTGAGTGCCCTTGCCTAATGATCTCTTCCTCCTTTTATAGTCTTAAGCCATACTTAATAGCATGGTCCAAAACCACTTAGAAGTAATACCTTGGACCAAATACCTGGGGTCAACACCTCGGTCAAGATACCTTAGATCAATACCATGGGTCAAAATACCAAGGACCAAATACCATGGACCAAAACCAATTTCTCCAACATGTATGTGCTTTTCCTTACATGAAAGTGTGTGTATACACATATGCACCTTCTCGAATTATAACCTATGTGTACACATAGCTTGGTCAATGGGAACCAACATATATCTCTTTTCCTTCATTATGAGAGCTTGAACTATGATTTATCATCTGAGTGAGTTGCCATCAAGGACAACACCTATGTCATATCGCAAAACCTGTGTCATAATGCCAGCGAAATTTTGGAGGAGGGTTGTAGCCATTACAACAATTTCTTCTAGCATGGTATCCTTTTTCTTCTACTCCTTCATCATCTTGTCATGATAAGATAGAGTAAACACAAGTGAAAACCACTCATGACAAGATGAAACTAGTCCAAAAAATCCTAATCCAAAATGATTCATGAAATCACTTATTAGGGCTGAAATGGGGTGATTGATAGAGTGATTAATTCAAGGATTGCGCAATTCCAAAGGAAAATGTTAGGGATTGAGGCTTGAGGCTAAAAAATACACAGTTTAGGATGGCAAAGGTCAAAAGGTTGAACAATTGAGGGGTTCAAGAGCTCAGATATGGGGTTTGAGGCTTCAAGTTTACCAATGCATAGTTATGGAAGGATAGACTTAGGGAGCTAAGTAGTTGAGCGATTTAAGAGTTCAATCCTGAGGGTTGAGCCTAGAAGTTTCTCAATGTGCAATTCTAAGGGGTCGTGCTAGGTGAATGCAAATTTAAGGGGCTGAAGAGCTCAAGGTTGAGGCTTGAGGCTTGTAGTTTCCAATGTGTAGTTCTCCTAGGAGAACAAGTTGTGATATTGAGTAATTGAGAAGTACATGGGCTAAATATTGTGGCTTTAAGTTTGAAGTTTCCTAATGCATATTTATGGAAGGAGAAAGGTCCCATGGATTATGCAATTGTATAGCTCAAGGTGTTATCTTGGAAGCTTGAGGCTTGATACTACGTAGTGCACAGTTGTGGCTAACTAGAGGGCATAAATTATGTAGTTGTGTAGCTCTAGGGTCAATATTTGGCATTGCGACTGCAAAGTGTGTAGCTACAAGAGGCAAGGCTAGGGTTTGAGGGTTCAGACTATGTAGTGCACAATTCTTGGAAAGTTGAGTGAAGTCAAGTTGCCAAGGAGGGAAATTTTCCAGATAACTTTATGTGTGGGATGAGGGAAGCTTAGGTGAATAGAGAAAAAGCTAGATCATAAGCACACACTCAAAAAGTGGATGAAACAACATTGATCAATTAGAAAACAAGCATAAAATTATGTTATTAATGCGACAATCGTACAACATACATCACCAAGTGTGACACAAAAGGTACACTTTAAAATGAAAGTAACAAGATTTGTGTGATAGTGCATAAATATTAGGGAAGGAGTGTAAAACATGTCTAGATGACTATGGATATTCATTAACACAAAAGTTACCCTTTTAAACAAGAAAAAGATCCACTTTACATGATAAGCGATGCTTCCCATGGAAAAAGATGACATTTTCTATATGAAGATAAAAGTGCAAGTGACACTTGCAATATGTCAATGATGGTAAAAGTGACACATGCCAAAGAAAGCATAACATGAAACTGAAACTAATTAAGGTGAAAGCAAGTGAAATCAACAGTTTAAACATGAAAGTGACACTCATGAAGGTGAAGGTGTGTAAAAGAGACAATTTGAAAAGATCATCAAAATAGAAGTACATTTGCAACAAAAAGTGAGAGATTGTCAATTAAAGCATGCACTATCTATTGACATAGGTTTATCATGACACATGAACTATCTTGGTTTCCTCATGCTATGCTTGTTCAAGCTTGCATAAAGGAGTGCTCTTATGAGATTACTATGTACTGAGCATCTGTGAGTAGGTGAATTTGACACTTGCAGACTGGAATTCCTAAAAAAGCATCGATCAACCACAAAGTTACTATGGAATGAATTATCCCAAGATCCATAGTAGGCTCCAAAATTAAATTGTATGCCAAATTTTGGAGGGTTTTTTCACAACAACAATAGGTCTTCATAGGCTAGGCCATGGAAATGTGGAAGAGTAGTGGGGGTGATATTCTTCATCATGGACTCCTCATTTGTCTCTCATTTAGGAAATAACTCATTGAACCAACTCTCAGCCATGTTTTGGATAGGTGATAGAGGATCTTCCTCCCCTATAGGTTCTTCAAAAATTTCAAGTTACTCACCTGTAGCATTCTCTAACTCCCCTCTGGCTAGCATGGGAAGCTCACAGTCAGTAAAGTAGTGTGATGGTTGAATTCTTGAAGGGGTGGGAGTTTTTGGTAAAATTTTCCCTTGATTATCCCTACTCCTACGAGGCATGAAATATTTTGTGTTTTTCCTCCCTTTTTTTTTCAAATATAAAATGTTAAAGAAAACAATAAAAGTATGAAAAATAAAGAAAACTTCTAAGTAGAAATAAAACGTACTTGGACACCTCCCCACCAATCACACGAAGAAGTGATGAGCCTAATTATTGCAATAAGAGTATTACAACTCCTATGGCTACCAACTTTAATTATCAACCTAGGGTTCATACAAAATTAAGTGGTGACTGTGCTATATGCATAGTGGGTTAAGTTATACTCATGCCAGCTTCAACCAATGGACCATACCATGGCATGCAAAGACCACTTTATAAATAGACGCAATCAAGGAAATTACATAAAAAAAAGAGTTATGTTCTAGTTGTAGAAATGGAAATATTATTCTACTTGCAAATGGGAATGAAGATGATACTTATCCAAATGTAAATACTAACCCTAATTGTAGGAATGAAAAGGCCATATTACTTGTTGAAATGGAAACATTAATCTACTTGAAAAATGTGAATTATATGCTACTTGTCGGAATATAAACATTATTCTAATTGAAAAATGTGAAAAGTTGCATTGAGAAGAAAAATGTGAAAATCACCTATACAATAACAGTGCTTGTAATTGAAACCATAAAAAGAAGAATAAATTCAAAAGAAGTTGTCCTAATATACTCTTCATGGATAGACCAACCTTTAATCATTATGTTCAAGAATATTTAGCTTTGGTAACAAAGTTCATTGGCAATTTCAAGGGACAATCAAGAAAGTCATCTTTGTAACTTCAAATTCAAAAATCTATACTCTTACCTAATCGCATAATTTTGTCGTAATGAAGAAAAGAAAGATCTCAAGTGGTATTTGTTCTTCCTAAATCATGGTTTCAGATACTAGGGGACATTATTCAAGGCTAATGGGTTAAATTCAAGCTTTTGGATCAAATCTAGTGAATTTTACCCCAGGCTACATAATTGCTACTAGATTGCCTTAATATGCCACAAGATTATATCCATGAGCATTATGTGGATGAAAAAGGTGATAAAAAGGTGGGAAATGGTATATAGGGGTATATTAAGGTTGCATAATGGTTTTTTCCAAGCTTAGCACCTCTTAGACACACACCTTGCACAAAAACACATACACACGGTGTCATTCAATGACCTAGAAATGTACTTTTAGTGGAAGAGTTTTGAGGGTGTTGTGAGGTGAGCAGAATGTTGAAAATGACAACAAGAAATGCTAAAAATAGAAGTGCTAAAAATAGAACTGGTATAAATAAAATTCTTGTTACCAGTGTTGGATTGAGAAACAGGGAATGAAAAATGGAAGTGATAAAAATAGCATTTTTATTTTTAGTGGTTTGGGATGGATTCCAATTTTAGTTAGTCCCTGGACTAAAATAAAACGTAAAATTCGAATTTGAACTTAATAGTTATTTGAAAATAGATTAATTAATTCACCATGAGTTAATTAGTTGTGAAAAAACAAACATGAAGTCTATGTCGGGACATGCAACAGTTTCTCCATTGATTGAGGAATTTATCCATCAGTTAAAGAGATAAGGATGGGTTCTAATTTGAGTTGTAATTATTTGGATCAATTAACTGAGTCAAGTCCAGTTATATTGATTGAAATAGTTTGTTTAAATTAATGTGAGTTCAGATAGTTAATGCATATTTTCATATAACTGTTGCACTTGAGATAATTGACTATTCTCTCATGAGTAACTCATGCATGTCAGATCAGACAGAGACCCAGTTGAGATCAGAGGAGGGATAATGTACTATTGGTTGGATGGAATTTTCCTATAAAGGAAGCTCATCCGTGGAGAAGGATTTATCTCCTTCAACATTGCATCGTTGGATTAAGGTTAGTGAGTGTGTGAAGAGGCCAATTCACATAAGTGGCTACACTGGACCCCAAGGAAAATTGTGTAAAGAAATAGGAGGCCTGGAGGGTAGGCGAGAAGGTTTGAGAGAGGTCGTTGACTATCTGTGAGCAGCAGAGGGATTGCAAAGAGAGAATGATAGCTTGTGAGCAGATTATTTTTGTAATCCAGACTATATTTCCACTTGTATGATAATACAGAGTTGGGGTTTTAGGCTGAGGCTTTCCCCAGGTTATTTCCTCTGTGTTATGTGTGACTAATTTCTCATTATCAGTTACATCTTTTCTCTTGATCTTGCTCAATTTGATTAAGATTATCCAAAGTGTTGTAGAAGTAGATCTTGTATTGTGTTTTAGTATATTGCATGATATGTTGATCGACAATGGGAATTTCTACATGATATCAGAGAAAATGTGATCAAGGTGAAGAATAGTATACAAGAAGGAGAAGTTCAAAGTTTGGTTCTTGAATATAGAAATCGAGTTCTTATCACATCTCTATTTCACCTATGGCATTCAATGGTTTAAGACTCTAGTATGCCCTTGATGGCAACACGAATTATATAGCCTGGAAGGATCACATGGAGACAGTATTAGAGGATAACGGTCTAAAGGACTTCGTTGATCAAGAAGTCCCCAAGCCGACTGATGCTACTCAACTCGCGGAATGGAAGAAATGTGTGGCTAGAGCAAGGAGAATCGTCCTGGATGGAGTTTGAGACCACATTCCCTCAAGACTCCATGGGAAAGAGACACCATTTTCAATGTGGAAAACATTGAAAGATCTATATAAGAATAGCAGTAATCAGAGGAAGTTGGCACTGAAAGACAAGCTTTAGAAGATCAATTGTGAAAAGGGTGACACAATCTCTACATATTTGAACAAGCTCAACACATGCAGGGATGAGCTTGGAAGTGTAGGGATCACGACAACTAATGATGACATGGTGAGTCTTTCACTCCTCAGTCTTCCTAAGAGCTGGCATAGCTACCAAGACTCAGTTAATTGAAGAGAGATACTGCCAGATTAGGAATGACTTTGGTCAGATCTGATGGAGGAGGAGATATGAAGAAGCACTAGAGATGGTTCTTCATCCATGGAGGATGAAGAAAACTGTGCCTTAGCAAGTAAGGCAAAGAAGGGGAACGAGAACGATTCTCTTTCCCAATCCAATTCTTCCCAAGGTGGGAAAAAGTTTGACAAATTGAAAATGTGATGCTTTCATTGTCATAAGGTGGGCCATTTTGCTACAAATTGTCAACTAAGGAAATTCAAGAAGAGATTTGTGGAAGGATCAGAAGGTGAGGCACAGGCCTCATAGTTCGAGTTGAATTTCACAATGTTTGCATGCATGGTTTCATCCATCATAGGAAGTGGTTCGTTTCTTCACAGTGGAGCTTCTTTCCACCGGTGACAAGAGATTGTTCAGTACTTTGAAGGGGAAAGATCTCTAGATACTCATAGTCATGGGTAATGATGAAAGGTATAGTGTCTGAGGTGTAGGCATGGTTGTTTTTCAGAGGGAGCATGGAGCTCACATTACCTTGACCGATGTCAAGTATGTACCTGGGCTAAAGATAAATTTCGTGTCGATCATGATGGTGTCGATCAGTAAGGGAAATGTTTTCCTTAGACACATCATAACTATACAAGTGAAGCAGATCGGTTCACGGGTTAAGAACCTCTATGCTCTTGATGTTCAAAATGCATGCAAAGCCTTGAGGAGCAAGGCAACTGATGGAGACTTGGTGGTTGAGAGGGAGAGTACATTTCCTCTCAACATGTAGAGCCAGAAGAAGTCACAGATAATTGTGGGGGAGCCACGATTAGTGACACAGCTTGAGGAGGTTGTGGAGCAGCCACAACTAGGGAAGTCGAGAGGAGACAGAGTGGAGGCATCCACTCATGCAGAGACCTCTAGTAGGGGGAAATTTTGAGCCAAGTGGGCAGAGGGATCACATGCATCCATACCTCCAGGTAGGAGGTGGGGTGATGTCGAGTTATCATCCTAAGAAGGCTAGAATAGGGGTAGGATCCTTGAGGTACCCAACCTATTTGATTCAACTTTGCTATAGGAGCCTTGATGAGGAGTAGCAGTACTAACTGATTGGGTAGAGATAGATGCAGATGGAGTGCTAGAGAGAGCTACAATGTAGGAGTCCCAAGACAGTGTAGAGCTAGCAGGCTGCAACAATGTGAGAGGCACAGGAGTGTTGCACCAGTGCAGGATGGCATAGAGAGGTGTGTAACGGTGCGAGATGCATGGAGTGTTAGAGTAGCCAGAGGTCAGAAAGGGATCACTTGTCAGCAGTAGGTAGAACTTCACCATCAGAGTATGTTTCTAGCCCAACGGAGTGGTCAGTTGGGAGTTTTTTTGCTTCTAGAGTTGTTCGAGCAACCACACTTGGTAGAAGTGTTGCATGCAGAACATTCCAAAGGTACAAGATCGGGTTCGAGTTGAATTCCTCTCTTGTTGATAGGGAGTGTTGAGAATGGCAATAAGAAATGCTAAAAATATCACCGCTATAAATAGTAGTTTGGGTACCAATGCTGGATTGAGCAATAGGGAATAAAAGATGGAAGTTATAAGAATAGCATTGTTACTTTTATCAGTTTGGGATGGATTCCAATTTTAGTCAATCCCTGGACTAAAATAAGAAGTAAAATTTGAGTTTGAACTTAACAATTGTCCGAAAATAAATTAATTAATTCACCATGAGTTAATTAGTTCTGAAAAATCAAACATGAAGTCTATGTGAGGACATGCAATAGTTTCTCCATTAATTGAGGAATTTCTCCATTAGTTAGAGAGATAAGGATGAGTTCTAATTTGAGTTTTAATTAGTTAGCTCAGTTAACTGAGTCAAGTCCAGTTAAATTGATCTAAACAGTTTTTTTAAATTAATGTGAGTTCAGTTAGTTGATGCATGCTTGCATATAATTGTTGCACTTTAGATAATTGAATATTCTCTCATGAATAACTCATGCATGTCAGATTAGACAGAGACCCAATTGAGATCAAAGGAGGGATACTGTATTATCAATTCGATGGATTTTTCCTATATAGGAAGCTCATCCATGTAGAAGGATTTATCTCATTTAGGATTTTGCAGTTGGATTAGAGGTTAGTGAGTGTGTGAAGAGGTCAATTCACACAGGTGGCTACACTAGACCCCATGGAAATTTGTGCAAAGAAATAGGAGGCTTGGAGGGTAGAGGAGAAGGTTCGAGAGAGGCCTCTGACTGTCTATGAGTAGCAGAGGGATTGCAGAGAGAGAATGGTAGCTTGTGAGCTGATTCTTTAGGTAATCTAGACTATATTTCAACTTTTATGATAATACAATGTTGGGGTTTTAGGCTAAAGCTTTCCCCAGGTTATTTGTTCTGTGTTATGTGTGATTGATTTCTCATTCTTAGTTATATGTGTTCTCTTGATCTTGCTCAATTCAATTAAGTTTCCGCAAAGTGTTGTAGAAGTAGATCTCATATAGTGTTTTAGTATATTACATAATATGTTGATCTACAGTGGGAATTTCTACACAGAAAGAGGTTGATGGTGGTAGGAGGAATGTAGGATGAATATTCCAACACTTAAAGCCACTAGTATAACCCTCACATCAGACAAATAATCCTTTTTGCAACTTGAAAAGAATGCCAAAATAATGAAAAAATTACAAAAAATGAGTTGAAGAATAATGGGTGAGTTTATTTTTATGAAGCTAGGTAAAAATGGATGAGTTGAATTATATTTGCATCAAAATAAAATATAACTTGTAGCATGAATATGACCTACATTCATGAAGTATTAAACAAGATTGTGAGTTAATCCCTAACTACCCAGTAAATACCCTCAAAATCACTCTTTTCTTGCACATTAACCACACTAAGCCACTAAAGATGACAAACATTCTTTAGTCTCCCTATTAAGCACATGATAGTAAAGAAGATGTTAATAAATGTGAGGAAAGAGGAAATGATAGGGTGGAGGAACGAAAAATGGCTCTTATGATGCACCTATCGATGGGGCTCATCATGTTGGATATTCGTATTAGAAATTACATAAATATATTTAAGAGATTGAGGAGATTTTAATGACCATATAAGTCGATATCACACATACAACCCTTCAAAAATTATTTGCACCATTTCCTCACCTTAATTTTCCTTACATGCAAAGGTGATGGGGGTATATATTTAGGAAAATAGTGAATGATCTATTTGTTATTCTATAAAATATTAATAGAAAGTTTATTAGAATCATCACCATAGAGTAGGGGGATTTTCCTCCTAACAAATTCCTAACCTTGAGATTCTCTCAAGACAATTAAGTCAACAAGAGAGGATTTTATTATGGACATTTAATTCCTCCAAGAGAGTTTCTTTAGGAGCTTTGAGTGAATCAACATTTAAATGTATAATATCAAGACCAAGATGTTTATGTTCTTCAACATATTGTTTAAGACTATTAGGGCCCTTATGTAGTCAAAGCTTAGTCTGATCGTGTGTACTGACATTCACTTTATGCATGTGTTCCATTTTTATGATCTCTTTAATGAATGTTTTAGGCCGTAAACTACAAGTCCCTCCTCGAAACTTCAAGTAATCAATAAATTGTCACAATGCTTCAAGAATGTCCTATAGGTGATCAGGGCCCATGAAAGAATAACTAGGCGCTCTAATTTCTTTGAGTTCATAATGGAAAAGCTTATGTGGATGCACTTCATATTCATACTTGAAGAAATTATTCCTTGCAAACCATGTCATTCTTGATTCTTATATTCAAACAAGAATGGACAAATGATCTAGATATTTTCATATTGAAAAGAAAACTTGATTTCTTTTTTAATGTTGTGTGATGGAGCTTCTTGGTGGTTTAATGAACCAGTAATAGTGATGCCTCTACCACACCTCATGGGACACATTTTTAGTAGGAACAAGAAAACTTATTGAAAACCGAACTATGGGAACATACTTATTATCTTTAAAACTAATTGGAATCATCTCAATTTGAGAATTAGTTAAGGATTCAATAATTCTGTTACATTATTCTTTGTCAATGTAATCCCTTATGTCTTTATGATCATGGCCAAACTTTCATTGATGTCTCATCACATATACTACAAAATATTTGATATATCTTCAATACACCATTGGGGTTTTTCTTCCACTTAGTTTCTTGATTACGTGACTACTACTCTAATCTAAGCACTGGTTGTATTATTCATTACTTATGGGTAATGTTGTAGCTATTTACATCTCCTATCACATAGTGCTTCACAATATGTAGAATCATCCTAGAGACAACCTTTGGGTTGAAGGAGAAGGTCAGTGCCTAGGTAATCCGAGAGGAGTGCTTTTGAAGATTATCCGAGGGATTTCTCTTGAACCCCATATGTCACATAATTTGGCATATGATAAATAAAAGATTGGTTCAATATCCCTTCACCAGATTAAACTCTAGTAGACATATATATAAATACATAGGGGTGGATGTGACTCATCTCAATGAGGAATGTCATGATTCTAGTGGCTAGCACACAGTAATATGCAACTTAGTATTGTTGTAGTAGTATAAAGGAAGAGGAGGAAAGAAGGGAAGAATTCTATTCAGAGGGCTGGATAAGACACATAATCATAGGCAACAATTTCCAGCAGAAGTATGGAAGAGTGAGGAGGTGAAAATGCAGAAAAAGTTGAGTGGAAATTAAGCTCTTAAGATTTATGCATCATGGACAAAGTTTTTCACTAGATAGCATTAAACTTTTTGTGCTCATAAAGGTATTGTAGTATATCAAATAACACAACTAAATTTTTCATTTCACAGTGAAATTGATAGCTTCAGTACACAATGTTAGAGGAGGAAAAATGCACATGAAATGATATACAAAGGGGAAAACATATTGTGCATTTCTCCAATTGAAATCAACAAAATTATTTCATTAATCATTGAAGATAGAGACCAAATCACCAGTCCATCATATTCAATGTTTGTGTAAACCTTAGCACCTCATGAAAAAGAAAATTGAACCAAATTGGAGCCATTTTCTTTGTAAACACAGCTCAGAACTTGCAAAACAAATTTTGGTCCACTTGGATGCAGAATTTGGGAACCTTTGTAAAACGTTTCTTCACCCATGAGTAAAGGGGAAACTTAAGAAACAATAACAAAATATCTCAGTTGTGCTCCAACTATGTGATTGACTAGCTGTTGCAACACAAAAGGTTCTACTACCCAAACCATTACAATGAATTTGATTCCTTGATTGAAAATATGAAAATTATAAGATAAATAAAGAACTAAAACATGGTAAACAAAAATATCTCCATTCCAGTCTATTGATTTCCTATGATCATGCCATGTATCTACCATAGTGTGTCTCCTTAGTTACTAATCAGATTGCCTATTATTTCCCCCTTAACTATTTGAATTCCTGACTCTTGGAGCTAGCAATGATTAATTGTGCTGACCCAAGTGGTGATCTGTAAGATAGTTGTTGAATCATCCATATTTTACCAATTTTGCATTACACTATCAGAGCCCAATACATGTTATAATATTACCATATCATCACTTCACAGCTGCAACACATTGGAAATTCATTTAAAACGACATTACGAAAAGACAAAGTCCCAATGTCACTATCCCTTTTGTGCTTATCTCTTTATTCCTTCTTAACCATGAGATAATTTCCTGTGACCAGATACTATAACATTTGAGGGATGTAGTATCCAGGCCTTTCTCTAGCATAACTTCATTTAAAATAAAACATTATGAAATCCTAACACTATGATGCCTCCAAGAGCCTCTTGTATATCCCCTTTCTATTTTTCCTCCATGGGACTGGGTGTGGTGACTGAAGACTTGGTGCTTAGGTGTTGTTGTGCCAAACAACAACCCCCCATTTCATATCATTAAAATTCCAAAATTATAATGTGAAATGGGTCCCTTTTAATTTTTGTTCCAAATTGGTATCAATTTAGAGTTCTATTTCAAAAAAAAAAGGCTCGAATAAAAGGAAACATTATTAAAAGACCTTTTTAAATAAAACCAATCAAAAATCCCAATATAAAGCGATTTATCTTTATCATTGCGATAAAGCGATCGCAAGATCGCATATCGCAATGACAAAGAAAGCACAACTTAAGGGACATCTTGGTTTTCACCGATGTGAAATCGCAATCGGATATCGGCAAAGCATAAAATAACATAAGTAACGACCCTTGCTTTGATGTGATGCGAAATCGGCAATCGGCAATCGGCGATAACACTTGTAGTGCAAAGAAGCTCCCCCTCACCCGATGCGATGCGATATCGCTATCGGTGATCGGCAACTTACCATGCCCTCATCCTAAGTGGCCCTACCAGCTATAAACGACGCGATGCGATATCACTATCAGCAATCGGGGATTCCAAACAAAACCAATGCAATAACTTAGCATTTCCCCGATGCCCGATTGCGTAAAAGGTTAAAAAGCGCAGTTTTCAAAGTAACAGTCATAAAGGAAGATTAATATGATTTATTCATAATTAAGGCCATATCCTTTGGAAAGCCGCTCATCCACGTACAAACCACCAAATCACCCAAAGCATGCTTCAAATAAATCATTCGGCCATTAATCGAAGTAGCTGGAATTAATGAGATTGACAGGCCGTAATGACCATTTAATGAGAATAACAGGCTTGAGATCTATCCACGGATTTGATCCTAAGGCCGCCTTAAGTCGATTGATCGCTATGAATGCACCTAGATATATATACTTCATGCTTTTCAATTCATATTATTGTTATCTGTGTTACGCCTATCTTTCGCTTTGTGCAGGATTCTTCCAGAGAGACAGAATTAAGTTGGATGGGAAAGAAATCCAAGAAAACTACAATGCCCACTGCTCCGCAATCCGCAGGGCAAGCTGCCATTGATCCAAGCGGAAAGAACAAAGGGCTTATATCAGATACAACATGCTTAGGACTTACCAGGACCACTTGGCAAGGGACTTATAATTTGATTGAAGCAGAAGGGCCAAAGGTGACCGGAATAGAAATTTCATGTGATAATACCAGCAAGTCTGATGCCAATTTAAAAGACTTGGCCGACTCCTTTCTACACAGAATAGCGGCTCGGGAGAAAATTCTTCCTTACATGGATGTGGTAAGGTGGGCAATCTAAGAGCTCCCAATTATCAACAGATTGTTTAACACTACAGACGGGAGGATTTTCGGTTCGTTTCGAGCCGAAGACCAAAGGCTAATATATCACCTACCGAAAGAAGAAAAAAAATATAATGCGGCATTTTTGGAGAAATTTCGAGCAGAGAACGAGACCGAGTCTGAACCAATTTGAGGCTGGAGACAGAATCTAGCGAAACACAAGCATGAAACCTTGGGTAAGTACTCAATTGACTCCGTATGTTCTCCTTACTGCTATGCTGGAATTATGATATGTAGGTTATGGTGATTGCATGACTTTGCCAATTTCACCATAGAAATGGTTCCCCTAATGGAGGCAGCATGTAGTGGAGAAATTATAGATTTGGCAGTTATATTATCTGACAAGTTAGCCAAAGCCATCCTCGATTTCAGGTCCGACTATCGTGTCATAGAGAGGGTTATTCTACCATTTTATTACAGTGCCTATGTTATGGATGTGTTTTGTTTTAATTCTGAGTTTCCTGTGCTGGGATGGAGGTGGATGTCGCAAGACCCCACACCCATTCACATATATTATCAAAAACTATGGAAGACTCGTTATAAGCACCACCTGTACCAAATCTGCAACAGTTTTATGTTGCCAATTCATTATTCTATTTTTAATAAGCCTGCCCCGAAGATTTCTGAGCAAGCAGGGGTAGATTTGACTGTAGTAGCAAGTTGGTTTGGGGAGGAGAAATTCACCTACATCAGAGTTTTTGGCAGTCAGGCCAGGCCACATGTGCAACCACTTTACATCCCTGATAAGCTACTTGCGAGGGAAGTAGCTTATCAAATCAGTGCTGAAGGGGTTACTCAGACCCTGAAAAGAGCTAAAAAACATGTTTGGCCCTCTTCTCCATTACAAATTGGAATTTATACCCTGCATGACATCAAGCATGTAGAGAAGGAAGTTGGGAAAATGAATTTGCTCACTCTGGCTACTCTACCAAGCAGGCAGTATGATCCAAGGAAGATCGCTTACAATGCGCTCAACCAGGCCAAATTGGCCAAGGTCGAGCACAAAGAAGGCAAATTCGAGGATTTGTTCGCGTCGGCCGAATCGATGTATCAAGTCAAGTTGCTTGCCAGAAATGTGTATAATGATGAAGGGCTAGTTGAATTTAACAGAATTAGAGAACAGAGGTTGCAAACTCTGCCTCTAGACCTGTTAGCGACTATTCCAACAACAGCCAGGTCAAGCGAGTCTGAGCAGCGAGATAATACGCCACCTCCTACTACATCAAAGCAGCAGGAGGAAGCACATAGCCAGAGGTAGGAGGTGACCCAGGAAAATGTGCAGCGACAAGAAGAAACCCAGGCGAAGACCTAAGAAGAGAGCAACTCTAAGAATAATAATGATATATTAGTTGATCCGAATTTGCTACAGCAATGGAAGCAATTCAGTACAATTATCGATAACCTAGAGTGCTCGAAAGATGATGAGGTTTCTAAAGAAGGTGATACACAGGAAGCGACATCGAAACCAGTTTCGGGCGAAACCAGCAGCCTACCCAAAACAAAAGAACCAGAGATAATTCCTAAAGATCCAACAGGAGAGATCGTTTTGCAAATTGAAGAGATGCCCCCTTTAGATGTATTTTATATCCCTAAGCATAAAGTTGTTGTAAAGCGACAGAGGAAAATGAGAAGAGCTGATCAACCTTCCCCATTCCCTGAATTGAGAGTAACGGGCAATGTTGTATGGAAAGAGGAATTCGACCCCTTCGATGACTTAACGAAGCTATCGCAATTCGCTGGAGCATATTCAGTGGCAAATATTGATAAAGCATCGTAGGTAAGCAGTTTATTAAAGACCAAGGACCAAGAAATATCTTCGTTACTGGCGAGACTATCAGAATTTCAGCAGAAGGCAGAGCAGGCAGAGAAAGAATTGCTAGTGCAGCAATAGAACAATAATCAGCTGACCAAGCAATTACAAGAGCAAAAGCAGAAAATTGATGAAGGTGCAATCCAAAGGCAGAAGGAGCTATCGGTGGCATTGGAGCAGTTAAGAATATCAACTGAGGGAACAATGAAAGTAAAAGATGAGCAAATCGCTCAATTGACCACTCAAATTGAGCAAATGAAAAAGCTCCCTCAGATAGATGAATTCAAAGCAGAAGCGCTCCAGTTAAATAAGGCATTGATTAATCAGGTTAAGCTACTATGTCAACATATTACACAAGCAGAACCATTGTGCGAGTTGGTAGCATCCATAAGCGAAATTGTAGAAAAAGCAAGGACCGATTTGGATCAGGCCGAAGAAACACTGACAAACTTTAAAGAATGGCAGGATTCCGATATAGGCCGGGCAGCTAATCTACCGAGAATTCTGGAATCACACAAAGAGATATTATTCATAGAATGGCAATCGCAACTAGTGAAGGCAGAAAGAGCAATTTCCAGATGCAAAACAATCAGTGGAAATTTGGTTGAATTAGTAAATAATACACTTTATTTATCTAATATAATTTCCCAATGCACTCCAGGTCAATTAACAGTGGCAAATATGTTGGAGCACTCATGCTATCCGGAGCTGGAGAAAAATGCAAGATTGATTGCTGGAATCAACAGTTTGACGTGGGATGCTTATTGGTTCTTCTTAATCAAGCCATACAGCCAAAGAGCCACCTTGAAGTGCCTAACAGATGCTGTCGTGTATATTATACCCAACATTCAAGATGCCACCTTCGCCGCCCAATTCAGTTTGTGCCTCAACAAACCGCCAGAAGTAGAACCAATGCTTGCAATAAGCAGGCTTAGGTTTAAGGGCAAACAACCTAAGGCATGACTCACTTCGCCAACTTCCAGATCACCCCTGAGAGATAGACCACATTTACTGATACCAATTTAGTAGGATTTTGTTTCATATATCTTTTTAGCTTAGTAGTATTTATAGACCCTTTCATGCATTTAGAAAGGTGTGGGGTCGTTAATATGCATGATTATTGTCACTTGTGAACGTTTATTCCACCCATTTCCACCATTCTTCATTATGTCATTTATTATAATTTATCATTTAAATCCATTTTATAAATGATTTATGCTCTCATGGATGAATATTATTTATTCGCCTTTATTTCTAATAAATTGATGATTATGCATTATTTTACCAATGATAGTTCTAATAAGTTGGTTATAACCTTATTTACCATTTTTAGCCTCCAAAGTAACTTCCAGATTGAAGATTTGATTTTTAAATCAGCCAACTCAGAAATTCGCTGGTTTAAGGAGTGACAGTTTTGTGGTTAAGATTCTGAGCAAATGAAGACGAATTTGGAAAATCCGGAACATGGGTTTTGTCCAGAACGGGCCCAGTTATCCTCGTGAAGAACAGTTTGCCCAAATTCGGCCTGTACAGGGAGACACGTAGGGTTCTTTGAGCACGATTTTCGGAGATTTGCTGTTGCGGCCGCCCTCCAAATCTTAGCTGCAAAGCCAAATACGCCTTGTTCTTGTTGATCAGATGGTTGGAATCAATCCAATTTTGTAAACAAATCATGATTTTAATTATCTATGCTCTAATATTTGTCTATTTAATGAAACCAAAGATCAGAGGACGAGAGAGGATTGTTATTTGTAATTCTACAGTTTCAGAATAAACGTTGATCGTTGAGGCTCATTGAGACCTAATTTTGTATACTTTTGTGGATGCAATTAATATAAAAGACTTGGTGTTCTTTCCGTCTCTGCGTTTGGAGTAATCTAAGGCGGTGTACCATCGGCAGCTAAGGGCCCGGCTCCGAAGGACACTTGCCTTTGTATCATTATATGGTAATCTGCGTGTAGAATGTTTATCTTTATTACGTAGCAGTCTGATACATTCTTTATATGATACGCTATGTTCTGTTATGATTAATGAATGAATGATTTCTCCATGTAAGAACTCTGCACTATATAATTGAAATCACACGGGGTCGAATTGTATCTTTATTCAGCCATTTCTGTAACAGAGTGCTGGTATGAATATTTGTGGGATTTGACAGTAGCATCATTCTGTTTAGAAACATAGTTATATCATCCCATATTCTCAGATTGCTATCTTAGTGTGTTGAATGTATATATGATTGACGTTCCTGTTTTATAATGAACTGTTGTTCCATAATTCATTTGTAAATATCTTCTTGTAAATTAAAGATCATTGGAATTGCTTTTGCCGATTGTTATTTTATTGCAGAATGTGAGTAAGTTGGTTTGAACTCGCGAGATTTAGTTCTTTTGATCGCTGTTTCATTTACTGCTGTTCTATTTCCTTTTACTTTCTGTTGTCCATTTACTTGCATGTATTGCTTTGGTGTGGGAGGAGGATCAAGGCTGTCGTGAGACACAGCAGACGCTATTATGCTCCCAGATCCATGATCCATACTCTAATTCCTTTTGCATCAATTTCTAGAGGAATGAGTTAT